>PVJO010005457.1:0-98338 GCA_004026905.1 Hystrix cristata | reverse complement strand
GTCAGCATTTTAAGGTGAGAAACCCTATTAAAATGGTGCGTTCCTTTGAGTGAGATGGATCCGGTTAGGTTACCATTTTTGACACTTAGTAACTGTGTGACCTTGGTTAAGCACTGAATTTCTCTAAACTTCGGTTTCCTTATTTAGGAAATTAAGTTAATAACTGGGGCTTTCTCATACAGAGCTTAACAAAGGTCGGCACAATAGCAAATGGAAAGGATCTTCTAAGTTACTGGCACACAGTCGACACTCAGTACGGACTGAGATGTCCAGGGAGGGGTGTCAGTAGAGGATGGTGTCTTTGCCTTATTTACTTCTGCAACTCCAGTGCACGGCAGCCATCAAAGTTCTGATCAACAGACTTGTCTTCCGTGTATCCTGACTGTCACAAATCTTTCTGTTCCAGGGAAGACAATTAGAAAGTTTTCTAAACCACTTATCAAGAGATATCCAGCAGGCTGCACAGAAAAAACAGCAAACCCTTTAGGTGAGGGGAAGGACAAAATGGGTGAGATTGGTACTCATGGCCTGTTGGGGGTCTGGATACTATTTATCTTTTGGGCCTGACAAAGTGGCAGTGAGAAAAGGAAATAATATGCAACAATTATCTTTCCAGGCATTCTGATGCCTTTGGAGTTTTAGTGCCAAAAGGCATACTAATAATTAGGAGCGCAAGGAGGTAAGATAACATAGATCCAACTGAGATCCTTTGGTGACTATTTTTGCCTGTGATTCAATTCATTCTCCCTAAAGTCCCTGGCAACGTATTTCTAAAACTCTAATCAAATGAGTTTACTCTTCAGTGGCCTTTAATAGCCATCTATCACATACGGCACAAAATCCAGAATTCCTAACAGAATACAAGTCCCTTCATGTCTGGCCCCACAACCTTCTGTGGCCTGACATTATCCAACCTTGGGTAGTTTTGCAAGCTTATTTGCTCTGCTCAGAATGAAGACTTCTGTTTCCTACAACTCCATGTTTTTGCCAATGTTCATTTCTTTGAATGCCTTTCTCCACTGAATCTGCACAGTCAACTCCTTTCCATTTTTAAACCCCTATTCACTAACCTCCCCCTTCGTCCCCCTACCATCTTCCTTCATAAGTTGACTATGACTTTGTTCCTACATGACTATCGCCAATACGCACCTCTGTCCTAACACTGTCTTACATGCTGCCTCTCCTCCTAGACGGTGACCTTTCTTGAGGGCAGAGCCTTGAGCTGGAGAGAGTACTTTAACCCAGTTCCACTCAATGATACTTCCAGAGGCTACCGTCACCCTGGAAGAGTGCTGTGAATCCTGATCATACATGTGGGCTGACAGGGAAAAGAAGGCTACTCGTATTTTGAGCTGGACAGTGGAGAGAATATTATAAAAAGGAACAGTTCCTGTAAGTCAGACACTGTGGTGGGAACATGAAACTGAATTAAACAGTCTTTCTTGTTAAATTTTCACTTCTAGAAGAACCTCTATAGTAGTTAATCAAGTGTTGGGTATTTAGCTAAAGTGGTAGCACACCAGCCTAGCAAGCACAAGGCCCTGGGCTCAATCACCAGCATCCCCCCACCAGAAGTAATAGTGAACTGTGAAAACTACTTCAGTATGATATCTCATTTAACTAAACAAGCCACCTTGGAAGATAGGCTGAATTGTTAGAAATGAGAATAAGAATCAAATAGTCTTTTCAAGATTTCACACCTTGTGAGAGCTCCAGAAATGGAACCAAATTACAGGGTAAGGAACTTTTTTAGATTATTTAATCTAAATCATCTGCTATTTTCCAAAAACTATGCTAAATTCTATACATGTATTATCACCAACTCATAAAGAGCCACTATGACACTTGGAATCACCCTCATTTTATAGAAAAGGAACACGTGGCTTAGAGAGAGACAACAAATTTTCCTGAGAACCCACAACAAATAAGAAACAGGATTTTAACCTGGATCTAATTGATACCCAAACATCACTTTTTCTGTCACATGTACATGTTGAATTTTTTTTTTTTTGCTTTATGTTTGCCTAATTCTACCGTAATAGGCAAGAACATACAGAAGCCTATCCAGAAAGCAATCCAAGGGGAATGAACATTGAAACTTTCTCTACAATCATAATAAGGTGAAGGAAGAGGCTCATTCCACTGATGAGATAAACAAAGGAGTCTCAGAAATCTCTGTGGACCAATGGAAGGCTATGTCAGGAAACAAAGATGGAAAAGTTTGCATTGTTCTTCTCCCATTTCTTGGACTGGCATATTCATCAGGGAATCCTCGAGGTCACCCTCTGCCAACAGCTAGAATAAATGCTGACGACTTTGCCAGTCGGGATGGCAGGTGACTGTCAGGGCAAAGACTCAAAACTGCACTCTCTGAGGGGAACTTCAGAAGTCATGGGAGTTTTATTTAGAATGAATGAGTCAGCATATATAAAAGAGAATTCATTAATCCCTTACATGGTTTTCTTGTGGAAGAAACAAAACCAGGACATGAAAACCACAAAGAATGTTAGATTTCTTCCTAGGGCCACATACAAAAATATCCAAGAAACAGGTTTATTCTCAATTAATACATGGGAAGCACTTAAAAAAAAATAACAAGAAGATAGGAAGCGAGCTGCCTGTTGTGGGAGACACTCCCATAAAGGTAGTGTGACCACTTGGTGGGGATGTTGAGAAAATTCGAGAATTGTTAAGGACTTTAAAATACTTCCCATCTCAGGCTCCTCAGCTTCTGGGAATGGCACTGAATCCAAATGAAAAATACTAAAATCATATTTACCATGGTCATTACTATGTCTCTAGACATCGGAGGAGATGGATGACTTTGCTGTTTAGATAGGAACATCTAGTCAGGAAGAGAATCCAATCATGCTAGATACCAAATGGATGAACCACTGGGGTATAGCAAATCGGAGTCCCTTAGGGGAGAAGATGAGTCACAGGTTACAATCATAGCTAGTGTCATTACAGTCTTTCAGGTCCTGTGCTACAGAGTATAGAAATAGGCTGAAAATGCTATCTACTTGGGGTGATAAAATATTCCCTGGTAAGCAGACAGATTCATTTTCCTAAAGCAAATAAATCATTGTGCTTTTCTTGTCCTATATTTTCTCTCAACTGAGTGAGAACCATGCCTGTCGAAAAATCTGTCTAAAAAATAAATGCGTATGTTTAGAAGCACTGAACCTAGAGTAACCACAAGGGAGGTCTTATATTAGAGGTCAAACT
This sequence comes from Hystrix cristata, assembly GCA_004026905.1. Taxonomy (NCBI): domain Eukaryota; kingdom Metazoa; phylum Chordata; class Mammalia; order Rodentia; family Hystricidae; genus Hystrix; species Hystrix cristata. The sequence continues at coordinate 95,110 of PVJO010005457.1, read as the reverse complement.
AGGCTCAAAAATCTGCATATTTCTGTGCGAGTTGTAGAATCCGAGTGACAAAAACAAACACATTTTGTGGAGAGTTTAAGGCCTAAATTCACAAAAACTTCTGATTTTCACTCAAGTCATACAGCCAAGAACATAAATGGCTTTAGATTGAGAGAAGTGTTGCTGAAAGTCTAAGTTCCACCAAATAATGCTCTGTTATTTTTCTATTGAGTCTTAGTATGCCCAGCCTGAGATTTGAATGCTAAATCTAGGTCAAACAAAGCTTTGCTCAAACAATTCCCACTGCTCGGGAGTTGGGGGGTGCTCTGAAAACACTTGTATTGGCTGGATTTTGCAGCAGTAGTATGTGCTAAATTTATTATTTGGAAATTTATTTTTGAGCACTTTTTCCATGTCTGGTATTCTGCTGGGCAATAGGGAGAAGGAATAAGGCACAGCTCCTTCTCTCAACTAACTCGTATTTCAGTACTGGGGGAGACAGGCTTACAAGCATGTGATGTAATGTGCTGTCACAAGAGAGGTATGTTTAAGTAATAGTAGTGATACGAAGGAAGGCATAATTGACTGAGCATCTGGTGTATGGAGAAAGGGTCAGAGGAGGCAAGGCTTGTAGGTGAATATGTCTCAAAAGAATATTAATGTGTGACCTGGATGATGAAATTTATTTTTTCTTATACAGGCAAAAAGTGGTGGGACATTCCAGAGAGAAGGAGAATACATGAGGCTGCCAATGTGTGGAAAAGTGTTGTGTGTTTAGGAAAGTGTGAACATGGTCAGTACAGATGGTCCAGGCAGACTTGTAAGGAGAAGGGGTAGAGAGGTACCAGAAAGTAGACGAAATGCTAGTATGGGCGAATGCAATCATCCTTTGGCTGTGAGGAAGCGAAAGAGAAAAGTTTTTAAAGAAGGAAGCAACTTGATCAGATTTTACAATTTATAAGTATATGTGTTCATGACGTGGAGACTGGACTAGAGGCCGAAGAAAATGGAATCTGGAAGTATAATTAAGAGTTGATTACAAAATGTATAAATTTGATAAGATCTAGTGGTGGATATGTGAATTGGTATTTTTTGAAAGATAATTTGATAATGTAGCAATTGCATGTCTGAAAATGATCTCGTAGATAATAGTCACACATGTGCAAAACAATATTTGTCTTAAACAATTGGGATTGTTCCAAATTTTCATCAATAAATGAAATGGATAAAAAAGCAGCTGCATTTATACAATGTGATGGATTGAAATATAAAAATAAAATAGATACATATTCATATAAAATGGTCAAAGTGTATTGTTAAGGGAAACAATGAGTTTTGTAGTACAGGTAATAGGTAGATGGGTAGACACATAGTAGTTACATGATACAGTAATCAGTAGCTAACTTATTAAGAATAATTGAGAAAGCTGAAACCAAGCACATAAACAATATAGTTTGAAGAAAGTGGTGAGCTCACAAGTCACTGAAAAATCATAGGTCCAAGATTCAAAGACATAAAGGAAATCTGGAAAAACAAACCCTGTATTTGATATAATGTTTTATTTTCACTATACATGTCTGTGGATTCTGGAACAGAGGTCTAAAAAGCTGAGTAATTATAAACAGAACTTTGAACAGACTGATAAAGCTAAGGGGGCAAAAAATGGAGTTCAGGATCCTCCAGCTAGGGGGTTTCACTGTGACAAACCACTTTAACTCCAATTGAGAAGTTAAAAGTCTGTATCCTAGTAGTAAAGGGGGGATCACACATACACTCTTTCCAAAAGAATGAAGTCTAGCTGCAACACATCTTAACCTCAAATTGGATTGATACTGGATAACTACAGACATGAATAAATCTGCCAGAAACCAAGGTACATGTTTTCTTAAGGAAAATGTATTATTCTAGGTTTAAATTAAATCCATAGTGTTTTATATGCAATAACCAGCATTCAAAAAATAATCATCTGGCATAAGAGGAGTCAAGAGACTGAACTGAAAATCAGTAGAATCAATACACAGAAGAAACAGGCCTATAGGGGATCCAGGTAATAGAGCTGTAAGATAGAAGCATTTAAAACAGCTATACTTAAGGCATTCGAGGCAATAAAAGGTAGTACTGAGAATTTCGGATGAAAATGGAAAACTCTGTAAAGTAACCAAATGGAAATTTTTGAACTTTATAGAAATCGAAATTAAGCAATCTATGGATGGATTTAATAGGAAATTGGAACCACGAAAGAGAATTAGAGAACTGAAGATTAGACAGAATAAATATAGAAAGAGACATAGAGATACAAGGGATGGAAAATACAGAAACCAGCGGAAGGGGCCTTGGAAGTCATTTAGACCACATTCGCTAGGGAAGAGATGAGTTAGGCATTTACTGAAACGCTTTCAATTTTTTTTCCCAGCCACAGAGGGCCAGACTACATTTCCCGGCATCCTTTGCTGTTGACTGTGGCCATGTGACAGAGTTCGGTTCTCGCCAACAGGAGGCAGTGATACACATTAATTCCACGCTTGACCTGTGAAAACTTTTCGTCCCACCTTTCTCTCCTTTGCTCAGAGATATGGAAGAGGGTTAATCCTCCATCACTCTAGGTTCCTAATCAACAGCAGGGCACAGCATTTTAACCCAACTCTGGAGAGACTTCACAGGAATGAGAAACAAACTGTTACTGCATTAGGGTACCGAGGTTTCAGTTCGTCACAGTAGACAGCATCACCTTAAATCACATTCTCAGCCTTTCCAGGGGACTTCTTTCCAGCGACTTCGACTGTATACTTTCAGATTGAGGACCAATAGTGGAGAAAACTTTTGAAAGATCTAGCACTAAAAAAATTCTTCCTGATTTTATCTCTATGAACGTACTCATTAGACTCATTGCTCTGAGTCCACTTGCAGAACCAGTCCCATAGATATTGAAAAGCGCCCTCATTAAAATTTCCCTTTTGGAATGTGTTTTTAAAAGACAAAATGGAAAACTCTGACACTGTCGAGCTGAATGATCTTGGTTATGTTTCCTTTCCTAAAACTTGGGCCTCATTCTGTGAAATGACAGCATTAAACAGATTGCTACCATCGCTTTTAATTCAAGAAGGTAACATTTGCTTTTCAGCAATTAGATTAGCAAAAAAAAATACAAAAAGTATCAAATAAATGCTCCATTAAATATACTATAATGTCATGTAAAATAAATCCATATCTGCTTCCATAGCGATTCACTTACACACTCACGAAATTCAAGGTTCTCTTAATCTGGTTCTTCCTCTATCCCTCACCTCCTTCCAGTCTCCAAAACATGAATCCTTCTACCACAGCTCCACCAAGTGGACATTCAGATATTGCTTGAATTCCTCTAGTGACAGGGAAGTCATTACATGCCAGGAAAGCAACAACATGTTTCTCTGAACAGCAGAATTCCAGCCCTTAAACATTAAGAACTCTATTTAATAAGGTCAGGAAATAATTTGACTACAGGAGTGCATATCCTTGTACACACATACACAGATCGGCACAGTAGTCACCTGTAAATATGTGAAGAAATACATAAATGTATACAGTATGTACTCACATGTGGTAGGAAATATGTTTACAAGGAACATTTATAGACTTGTTGATATTTATACCTATCACACAGCATCCTTTGCTAATATATTGACTGTGACAAGATTAGAAAGTCTTTTGTTCACTCTTTCTGTCGAGGACAAACGATTTCCTATGCCTTTGAGAGGTGGAGAGTAACTCTTTATCTAATGAGTCTTGTAAGAAGAGCTAAAGATGGTTTTCCATAGTACCATTTCTTATAGTGTAAACTGGTCTCCCCACATGTAGAGTATTAGATTTTTGCCTAGACTGGCCACAGTTAGAGTGATGAGGAAGTTCATGGGGAATTTGGCATCTTGGAAAAACCCACATTTTCTCCCTCTGTGCAATAAGTAAAATCCATTCTCAGTCCTATTTCTGGAATGTCACCATTTCACATCTTTTTCAGTACTCTTACTACCTGAAAAGGTTAAATAATTAATTATTCACAGATCATTATGCAGGTGACAAATTGCCATAGGATGCATTGATCACTGTATTTAGTCTAGTCAATCTTGTAGTTAGACAGGGCAGGATCCTTACTCCAAGTTACAGGTAGGAAGATCGAGTGCAGTGGATCCTAGTCCTAGGATCACTGGAGAGTTGCATACGTAATACACTCTCACTGCCTATTTACTGAAAGCACCTGTCTTGTTTAGAATGACAATACAGCAAGTCTGAAGTATGCGATTTCCCACACTGTCTTTAAGGTGTGGGTGGGCGTGGGGTTCACTGTAGGCCAGTAGGATGCAAGCTGGAGTTCCCAGAGACTTGGTGATCATTTCATGAATAAAGAGACCACACTCTGAAAATACTGTAAAAGGACTCTTCTTCATTCTGTCTGGAAAGCAGGAATGATGCCCTACAGTTACTGTAACTATCTTGCAATAACAGACACCACAACTTTAACTATAAGAGCTAATGTAAATTATTCTTTACCTTACACTAGATGTTTCCAACCACGGTCTACAGACCAACTAATTTAGATCTACCAATTGTTGCTTAAAGATGTAAGAACTGAGGCATAGAAGGGTCCATCTAAGCTTCCTTAACCAATATGTGATACAGGCAGGATTTGTAGGCTGGCAGCTGGGCTCCTGGAGTCATGTTACAGAGGGCAGAGCAGGAAGGGATCAAGTTGAGTCCCCAAGAGCATTACCGGTCACCCAAAGTGGTCCCACGCACTGACTTTTGATTCTGTTACATGTAAAACCTGGATGTCTGACTTGTTCAGGCCACTGTGGTAGTAGTTTTCTTGCAGCCAACTGCAGTTCTGGCTTCCATTCAGTGTGCTGCATACACAGGAGAGAGCTCTGGGCTGGATTCCCAGTAAACTTGGATCAAGTTCAGGCTCCATCAGGTAACTAACTGGGTAACATTCAGAAAGTCGCTTTAGTTCCCTGAGCTCAGTTTCCTCATCTTCAAAAGGAGAGAAGTAAACAAGATTTACTTCTAGGTCTTCTAAACTCTGCTCCTCGGGGATCCTTCAGGCTTCTCAGGCTGCTCCTCTTATTCTCTGATGTGTTGACAGGTAAGGAAAGCAGCAGCCAGGGAGTCGCACCTTTTGCAGGTGGGGTCTCTCGTGGACAGAGTAAAGGCCAGGGCCACCTCTGAAACTGCTAAGTCCTGCCCTTGTCTTCCGCTATCCTGCTGGACATTGCTTTGTTAAAAATCACTTTAGAAACCAACACATACTAAACGCCAATATAGAACAGCTTATTTTGTATTCTTAATTTCTCAGCATTTCCCCTAAAATTATCTATTAGGCACATACATGACTATTTTGGTCTGTCGAATTGCATTGCAAAACCCTGTTATCAACATTAGCAGGAGTTAGCAAGAAGAGTTTAGTTAAGAGAAGACAATTTTGTCATGCTAACTACACATAGTAACTTAATTTTGCACTTACTCGGTCATCCCTCATAGATGTTGGAGTCACTATAAATCACCATGTCAGTTGTGGTCCGAGGAATTGTCTATATTAACAAAAGATCAACAAATGAAATCCAAACAATAAAAAACCCTAAACACATACACTAACAAGTTCTGAGGATAACACAATGGAAGGTATAAATGTGGGATAAACATGATGTGTCTCTCAGTTATGAATTCTCGCCGGGTGTAAACTCCATGAATACAGTTTTCTGTACTGAGCTAGACTGAAGTTCACAGTTTCTAGCCCCAAAGTCCGTAACTTTTGCTGCATGGCAGAATTGCCCAGGCTTCATCCAAGACTATTTAAACCAGGATGTCTGTGGTTTATGTGGAGGCACTAGCCTTTTGTAAAGCTCCCAGGTGACTCTACAGCCAAGGCTGAGAATCACTAATCTCGGCCAGATTTCCTTCTATTCAGGAGAGAAACGGAGACTCAGTGAGGGGAGGTGACTTGCTCCAAGTGTCATAATCATTCTCAAGATCAGGTTTGTTGATTCTTGTGGTCTTTGCTCTCTGCCCTGTCAGCACCACCTTGTGCTCTGGGAATGCTAGCTCCAGACAACCTCAACCACCCTGTCAATTCAAAAGCCACTGATTCATGTAACTGCATTTGCGGAACCAAGAGAAAGAGTTGTTTGAAGAATCAACCTGAGACTCTGCATGCCAATTTGGAAGAGGGACAGGTTATCCAGCCCAGTGGCTGAGGAGCGATCCTGCGGTACGGCAGGGAAGGGCCATGGTGGGATGGGAAGTGCACAGTTAGAGGAAGGGAGGTGTGATAGTTAACTGTGTCAACTTGAGTAAGAAACGAACTGGGAAGGAAGCATCACTTCTGTTTCTTCAGAGGAGCTCAAGTCTTTGCCTTCATCTTGGACACTGTCTTCGGCCTTCCAGTGCACACCCTTAGGCCTCCTGATGCGGATTCCCACGGGACACCTCCCTGAGCTCCAGGCCTTCAACTGGATCCTTCAGATCTCGGGGCACAGGCAGACTCTTTGCACTCTTTCCTGTCTGACTCCGTGATTGACTATTGTAAGCCAATCTTGTCAATTCTTATATATTTGTATATCTTGCATGAAATCTGTTTCTCTGGTAAGCACGGACTGATACAGGAGTGAAGTGCACTTTCTGAATGCCCACTGTTCCATGTGGGGCCAGATGCTAACCACTTTAGTAAACGTGTTTATTTCATCCTTAATCCCACACTATTTAGCTGGAATGCATGGAAGTAGTGGCACTGGCTGTTAGACCATTCCAATAATTCTGTAGATATTAATAAATAACTGTTAGCCCGAGACACTTAGTTACCCTCCTCCCTACTATCCCTATCCACTGGTCATTCTGTTTCTTCTTTAGGATGCCCTTGACCTTTTTTGGCTCAGCATGCAAAGCATCAAAACATGGAATAGTAGAGGCCTCAGCACCCTGCTCTAGCGCTCAGGTCTGACTCCTTCTGATTGCAAGGCACAATGACCCTCAAAGTTGTTAATATTTTGACTATCACCCCTGCCCACATGATACCAACAAGACAGATACATGATCCATCATTGTGAAGACGAAAAAGTAGATGCTCAGAGATTGTACAAGGCTTGACTAAGACCTCATGTCAAATGACAGTGGTCATCCCAGCCACTCTGTGAACTTGGGTCCTCAGGAAGTGATTTTGTTGGAAGACAATGCCCCGTAGTTGCCCTGGAATCAGCAGCGACACATTAAAGGCCTCATCTCTTTCACATCAAAGCTGTAGAATGAAAGGAAAGGAGCAACAATGGCTCGGTCTTATCTCCCTCACCTGCAAAATGAATAAGCAGGTCTGCAGGCAAGATACCAACACCATCTGTAGAATTTTTTAAAAATTAAGAATTGTTTTAACGGGAAGACAATGGGCATATTAGGCACAGCCAGGGAACTTGGTCTCAGGGCTTGGATCAGCAGCAAGCGATGTGACTGTAAGAGCTACACCCACCGACGACCCCTGTCCTTCCTTCTCTCCTGCTGGAGGCCCCAGCCGCAGACCTTACACTGTTGACTAACACTCTTGCACCCACCTGAGTGGGCACTGCTCTGTAATGCGGGAGAAGCACTTCAACAAGAGAGTAATAAGTAACATTTACCGCCCTTTTACCACAGCTTCTTCACAGCACAATAAACCTGAAGATAATCTTTTAATATTGCAGAGCTGGGCTCTTTATTCTGCACTGAATTCTACTTTCTTATCCTCCTCAGACTTATAAAGAATGCTAATAAATTCTATAAATTGTGGAGTCTCATTAGCAAAATAGAGAAAATGACCCAGAACTTGTCCTCATCATCCGCCTCAGTACCCGGGTGCCAGAACAATGTGTTCAGGTCTCACCCCATGCTGGGCACCGTCCTTGGCACAGAGAAAGGTGCTGGGTGAAAGTCGTTTAATTCAATGTCGAATTATTATGTTTTATCAACGAAAAGTAAAGGGAGAACCAGGATCTGATATTTTATTTCTAGGCATAGAGGCAGGGGTAATTTCAGCCTGTATTAAGTCATATTTTTGAAGTAAGCTCCTCATATTCCAGGGGATTCAGTCTTCTTTGTCACTTTAGAACAAGTTAACTTTAAAGTAGGGCACGAAAAGTTAAAATCTAGTATTTATGAAAGAAAAATCTTAACGCTTTTCTTCACAAAATCCCTATTATTGGTATTCTTCAATGATTTACTGATACAAAATAATCCTTTCGCAAAGGAAGATGAGGGTTCACAAAGAAACTCTGAGTACAAAAGCAGCCAGGGTTTTGAAGCAGACTAATATTCCAATGCCTGCCTGGCCACTTACTATGCACATGACCTTAGAGAGATCTTGTAACTTTCGGAAACCTCAGTTTCTTTACCTTTCTCAGGGAATGTGCCTCGCCCCACCTCCCTTCTCCAGGCTGCAGTGAGCTGGTGAACTGTGAGCATCAAAGATGTAGTTGTTATATATTGGGAACAAAAACAGACAAGGTTTTATGGGAAGTCTGGTTTTTTTGCTCCTCTCCTCAGGGTCCAAGGTCTTGGGATAGCCTTAAGAGATGGTTCCCAAAACAACTGAACAAACAACCTATGATTTCATAGCCTATGTTTGTCACACTTCCCAAAATATTTTGAAATTGATGAAATAAGTTTTCCAATAAGAAAAGTAAGGGACCTATAACTAAGTCAGACTAATAATTATTTAATTCCTTTTCCAATTATAATTGTAAATCTATCCACAGTTATACTTTACATGAAATACTGAGACTGAATGATACTTCTCTTTTTCTAAGAGAATATAACATTTTTGCCTACATATTGGTTTGGGAAAATTAATGGAACACAATCATACTTAATATCGTCTTTCTTCTCCCGCATCCTTCCTTTCCCTAGATAAGACTTTCCTAGTCCCTAGAAGATATTAGGCAAAAAAAAATCTAATATAAGCTAAGAAAAATAGATGATGTAACAAGTGATTAAAACAAATAAGTAAAAGAATAATGCTCTACATTCTATTAACTCATTGTGAGTAAAGAGTTACCACTTTTGCTTCACTGATAAGGAAGGTAAAGCCCCTTGCTGAAAATCACAAGTCAAGTTGACATGACCACAGTGATTAGACAAGAGTCAGGCACCTGATTCTATGAAACGGGCTAATCAGATTTTCCATTTTAAAAGCCTAGTATGTGTCAGACCCTGAAACAATACTGTTGAATAGATGTGGGGTCTCAGTTGGGATTTAATGAACTCCAAACCTCCTAAAGGCTGATCTTCTAGGAAACAGGGTGTCTCATCTAGGGACAGGAAGGAAGAAAGAGCAGAAAGTAGAGATGAAATATACTTTTATTTTATTGATTTTCCCAAACTCATAAAATATTTTAAAAATGCATTTGACTATGTTTCTGTTCTTTATAACCAAAGTTTTCTAAAATATGTACAATAGAAAAACTATTGTGGGGAGATTGATTTTCTCTTGGTTTAAAGTTTAGGGGAAAACTTCACATGTACACAAACACGCCCCTCTCATGGACAGACAGATGTGTTGATAGATGATAACCAGCCAGCTGAAGATTATATGGCTTCATGATATGCTATAAGGAAATAAAAAATGTCTGGGGTGGCAGTGGGGACAGAGCAGAAAGTTTTACTCTGTCCTCTGGCACAGTGCACAGGTTTTGGGAAACTCTAGTAGGCAGAGCTGTATTTGCATAATAGATAAAGGGTCTGTACTTTAACTGTAAGTTTGAACAATTAAAACAGGAAGAATAATGAGCTACAACCGGAATGAAACTTTAATGCTGGAATATGTTGAGTCCACAGAGGAAGATATTCACATTCACTGACCAGAAAATAAGAATGCCCCTCGCCAAGTATTAAAATGACATAAGGCTAATGAAAAGTAGAAAAGGGATAAATACCTTCGTCCTTCCTAGGTAAACAGTTTTCCAGGTCCTTAATGAGAAAGAATTAGAGTAAAGCAGGGCTATATCACATTATTTGTGCTTTTCACAAAATACTATGGTTTATGCAGCTTTCAAATAAACTATACATAGTGCATTCCATGTATGATAGCAACATAATAGCTATTATTTATTGATACCTTGCTGTACGCTTGATGTTTTGCTAGGCATTACATACTCCACAGCTCCTGACACAAATGAATGTGAGTCTTGCACAGGCTTCTTCCCGCACATGCTCCTTAGGCTGGAGGGCGGCCAAGGAGTCTCCTCTTGGGCAGGTATGGATCATAGACGGCGTGTGAACGTGTGAGCCAGTGTCCACATGCTCAAGAATAGAAGCTGCCTGCAGAGTGGATGGGGACACATGGGGGCTGGCCTGCAGGCCGGTTCTGCCACACTGCCATCTCCCGCACCAAACTTTGAAGGGTCCAAAGATTGTAAAGTAGCACTATGTTTTCTGAGTTTTAATGGAATTATATCTGTTGAGGATGGAGGACAGAACTTGTATTTAGTGATTAACTTAAATTTTATAATCTTGAAGTATTTAGCCATAGGACACATGGTCCTCAGTTTGTACTCTCTCTCCCAAGACTACAAATTCAGGAGGATGCTTGGTGTTTGGCATGTAACAGGCCCTCAGTAATTATATTTCATATTATTGATGATTCTTTCTGAGACTCATTCCTGCTTAAAAGTGCTTCAAGTCATACACAACACAGTGTATGGGGTGGAGGTCTTAAAATATCCAATAATTAAATCCTAGCATTAATCAGTTCTGAAATAGAACATTTCCGAATCTTTGAACAACAAGGATTGGAATAATAACAGCTGGACAGAGGCTATGGAAGGGAACAAGATACAGAGTACTCACGGCACTCTACTAGTTAGTAGCAATTAACTGGGGTGAAAGGGAAAGGGTTGCATGCAGGCAGCAGGTGTTTCTGCAGCTGTGGACAAGAAGACTGAGGCTGCATGTGAATTCAAGTTCATCTTCATGTGCTGCATGTCTCAGCAGGAGACGGGTCAGACCAGTGGGAGATCCACGGGAAGGGTGATCAACTAGCTGTACCCCTGCCAGTCTGAGCAGCTATCGCACTTCCAATCCCAATAACTTTGTTGCTGAAGAAACCTAGTCTGTGTAGTAACAACTGGAATTCAACTTGTAAAAGGAAGGACAGAACTGGGGTGAAGAACACTGGGCTAGGAATTGGAAGACATTTCCCCAGTGTACTGAATGTCTACCGGCAAGTCTCTTCACTTTATATATCACATTAAAAACACTAAAGCAGGGCTAAAGATACAGCTCAGTGATACAGCACTTGCCTGGGATGTGTGAGGCCCTGGGTTCAACATCTAACATTGTAAAACCAGCACGCAAGCAGACAAAAAAACAAACCCTAAAGCTCTTAGTGTTGTGTTCCACATTCACCCTATAAGTGAGCATTTAATTAATGTTGGCCGCTTCTATTACTACTCTTGTTAACTATTTCTCTCAAGGTAGAGTGGAGATGATAATATCCTTCCTGACTATGGGATGTGGTCAAAATTTATGGTGAATGTTTAAAAAAAATTGTTACTGTAAAAGACACAGTGTCATTAATTCTCCTCAAAATTCTCTCCCTTGCTTCAAACACACTTGTATCATTGCTCTTGCCACTTTGTGCAGCAATTCTGGAAGTCTTCCTTCGTGAGTGTGTTTAGTTGCACTGTCCTGGCTGCCTCAGCAGCCTTCGTTGATTCAAAATGTTTACCTTTGGTCGTCATTTTGACTTTGGCAAAGGGCCAAAAATCTCAAGGTGCCAGATCTAGTGGATAAGGTGGCGGAGCACACATTGTAAAGTTTTTTTTTTTTTTAACAGACTCCCTTTCCAATGGGTAGCACTTGGCAGCAGCATTCACTGTATTTTTGATCACATCTTATAAAGACACTCACAAAAGAGGACTTCCAGGACTGCTTCAGAAAGTGGCAAGAAAAATGGTGTAAGTGTGTTTGAAGCAAGGGAGACTAATGATAATGTGTCTTTTATTATAACTCATTTTTCAAAATTTCAAACATTCATTGTATATTTTGATTATACTTTGTACTTCAGGGGTAGTGGTAAGGCCAAGTGAATTACGCATGTGAAAGTGGTTTGAAAACTGTCCAAATGTGTGAGTACGTTAGTAGTATGCATTCCAAAGATGGAATGATTTGCACGGCCTCTCAGATAGCATTCCCCCTTGCTGCCAGAGTACACATATCGAGACCCTCAGTGGAAGTCTGAAACCTCAAGTAGTACCAAGACTTGTATATACTGTATGTTTTTCTATATGTCCTGCAGCAGTGCCGCAGAGTACTAATCTGTCATTCTAGGTTTTATGCCTTGATAGCACCTTTCCAAAATTATTCTAGCACTTTGGGGTCATTGTTAAGCAAAATAAGGACCACTTGAACCGAAGCCCTGTGATACTGTGATAGCTGGCCTGAGAAGAGAGATGGCTACTAAGTACGAACGGACAGTGTAGACAGATGGGACAAGGGGTCATCAACCTTGTGGGATTTGTGTCTGAAGCAGGATGGCATGAAGTTACATCATGCAACTCAGAATGTCACGCAACTTAAAATTTGTGAATTATTTCTGGAATTTTCCATCTAATATTTTCATATCATAGATGAGCACAGGCAACAGAAACCTTAAAAAGAAAATCCACGGATAAGAAGAACGGCAGCGTAGAGTGTATACAATACTTGCGCCAAAAGGGACTGCTGTATTTGTGATGTCTAATGGGGCTCTCGGTGGAATCGTTCTATATACGGACTATCTGCTGAGTATATGTAGCTATGAGCTACTGTACTGCGTATCATGGTTTTACGCCAAATTATTCCGAAGCTACATACTTAGCATGTTTCGCTCATTATTGCTTGCTATGGACAGGAACATCCCACAACGTTTAAACACTGTCAACGATTGTAATGATGGTTATAGAGAATTTTCATAATCATACTTTAGAGATGAAGCTTCTGATGTCATGTAGCATATTCTCAGCCCTCGAGCAAATTTCATGGAAGAGGCACTGGAAGCTCAGAAAGATTAAGATGATGCACACAAGAAAGTACAATAAGGAATAATAGTGATGAGATTTGCTGAGCACTTACTGTGCAGACTAGAAATTCACTAATCTTTTTAGCATCATTCTTCTTACTTGATTCTTACAGCGAACACATGCATTATTCATTTTTCCATCTGAGGGACTGAGTCTAAGTAGCAGGCTTAAGATCACACAGTGTTAGTGAATTTCACTAACACAGGTGGGCTTTGGGAAGTTTGGATTGTGAGGGTTCTAACTTCATCCATGGATGAGTCCACTGATGGATCTGTAGTTTGGTGGCATTTTGGGAGGTGACACAGACTTAGGAGGAGGGCCCTAGTGGAAAGGAATGGGTCATGGGGGCAGGACTCGGGGGCTATATCTTGTCTCTAGCCCCTTCCTCTCTGACCCTTTCCCTGTCTCTCTGCATCCTGCCTGCCATGAAGTAAACGTTTGCCTTCTTGCCTCAACACAGACCCAAAAGCAATGGAACTGGCTGGCTCTGGACTGAAACCTCTGAAACCACAAGCCAAAGCAAATTTTTACTTCTTTAAGTTGACTTTCTCAACTATTTTGTCATAGCAACAAAAAGCTGATTAACATAGTTAGGGACTGGCAGATTTTTACATAGGATATCTAATTATTAGGAGAAATCATCTTTCCTGAGGAGGTGTCTCTCCCTTGTTATACTCCATTACTTCTCCCTGAAGGTTTCCTTCATTAACTTTACTATAATTTAAAATTATGAGTTTTATTTGTTTTATTTATTATCTTTCATCATATTATATGCCTTACAAGGGAATAAAACCATACTTGGTTTATCCATCAACATTTTCAGCCTGCATAGTAGGTACCTGAGAAGCATTTGTTTTTGGATGAATAGGTTTCCAGTGCACTTTGACTACATGATAATAATTATCATAATTCTTGCTCTCACTTACTTTGTGTCTTCTACGTCATCACTGCTTATTTTCATACCTTGCACAGTCTGTTGTAACTTCCCAAGTTATATCTCTCCTATGGAGTCTCTGAGGTCAGTGACTCTGAGTCAGAGACTCTCTGTTTCAGGGTGCCTTGCCTGGAACACAGCAGGCTCTTACAAATTCTAGCTGCCCGAATGGAATGGAATTAACCTCTTCCCAGAAATTGGAGTCTGAACACTGAGACATGGTGTAATGTCTCCCCAGGGAAGGCTGGGCATAAAGGAAATGGAGAGTGAAATGGAGTAGCAGATGCTACTGGTCTATGATCTCAAAGTCCTGCATGATTTCTGTTCATTTTGTCATGATTTCGGGAGTGCAAATGTGGAGCTATAGGTTTATGCCTGTCTCCCTGATGGACTTAACTCGATGGTTATAATATTCACTCTCTAGTCCTCATCATCTAGTGTGGTTGTTGCCTAGACAGTGATAGTAATTATTACTATACACTTCTTACTAATTGTTATCTACCATTAGTCATTTGTTGAATTTAAAATCACCATAGCAGAGGAAGTGCTCTTGGTAGGTGAATGGTTTGTACTCTCCAGGGAGGACGATAGCCCCGTCATCACCGAGGCTCTGGGCAGGCCAGGCACCATCTTCGATGTGTTGATCGAGTTCTAACGGAGCATTCACGGAAATCACCCAGAATGGTCCCTGCATATTACCAGCATCGTGTTCATCTTACTATCTCTGTCTTCCTACTTCTGTCCCTTCAAACCCTTTCATATAAGTTGTCAGGCATAAATTATAAATAATAAACCATCAAAAAACAAGGCAAAATATAATACATACAATACATCAGATAGGCATCTGTATTTACATGTGGAAGGCCCGTAAGGCAAATTCTCGGCCCTGTGCCCAAGAAGCTGGCACTCTGGACCACGTTTTGCTGTAAGAATGACCAGGGGATTTTCATCATGCAAACTTCTGTACCTTGATTCTAAGAATTAAGAATCTATGAGACTTTGATGCATGTCAGATTGCTGATAATCTAAACTTCATGTAGCTTAGAAAATTTCCCTCCTGTAATAGTTCCTGAAAGGAAAAACACCTAGAGGGTGGCTGGAAGGAGAGGAGCTCGGCTTGTCAGTACCCCCGGCTGTGAGGGCGCAGGCTGGGGTTTCCCCAGGGCAGGGACCCCAAACTTGGCCATCAGTAATACCATGAGAGGAGGATTTTAAAGGCTTAGACTCCGGCGCCCACATCAAAAACTGGATGAAGGGACTCTTCGGATCTAGATCCAGGAATGGCTGCATGCTTAGCTGAGTACTCAGCTAGGCGCGGTGACCAGCTTTGGGCCTCAGACTCTTCCTTGTTTCTCTCTCTCGCCGCAATGACAAATGCTCAGCCCCGTGTAGCGCATGGAGAGTGGGCTTGAGCAGAACGTGGCCCTGGGCTATGACCCTGACCTCACAGTGGCTCAGGCAGCACAGGCCTTTTCCTCTCTTCCCCAGGACCTCCTTTTCCTCCTGCAAGTGTCCTTGCTCTGAAACCCAACTCATGCGCTCGCTGGGTTCTTGTGGCTCCCGTTCCCAGGACTGTAAGCTGCTGGATCATTTGCAGTTACAAGCAGAGATCTAACACTTGGGTATTTACTCAATGTCTGTGGCTACCCGCTCACCTCAGTCATTACCTGCGGCTTCATCTATAGCTTTCCCCTCTTTTCTTACTTCTGCCTTCTTCTATCTAATTTTGTATGTAGACAGTTTTCTCAGTCACAGCTCTCAATGGGCACTCAGCATTTGTGCACCTGGCTGTCTCTGCGGTCATCCAGTATGCTTCACACAACTGCCAGCAATCGTGCTACACATTCAGTTACGAGTAACAGCATTCATTGCATGTTTACGTGAATCATTTTGCATTTTCAAGAAATTATTTGTGTGCGCGTGTGTGTGTGTATGTGTGTGCACGTGCACTTGTGTGTATTTGGCAGGGAAGGGTCAAATTAATTATGAATCGTCCATCCAACCAATTATTCATAAAGCTAGTATCATTTGCATCTTAAATAGTCTCCAGGAATTCAAAGAAAGAGTGTACTATAACTACAATTATAAACTTGATAATAATTAGAATTATTCCCAGGCTGTTTAGTAATGTAGGCATATTAAAACATTTTTGGTTGAGTTTGTGTTCTAATAAAATGAAAGCATAGCTAAAGGGCAATATTGGGTAGCAGCTGGTCCATTACCAATTCTGTATTCTCTTTGGTTATTTAGACACTGCCTAGGTTTTTATACAGGTTCAAAAGTGATTTAAGAAAGAACTAATCATCACTTACAATTTATAGGCTCAAAAAGTAAAAATACCACAGAAGAAACAAAACAAAAATTCTGGTTTTCGTTATACTTGAGTTTTTAATTGGAAGTTTTTACCACTTCTGACCCAATAAATTGTTTAAAAGAATTTTGCAGATACTTTTCATACGAACTTCTTCTCAATATTATTACGCTCCAGGTTATGGGCATCTGCCTATACAGGTTTATTCTGTTCCAGCCTGCCCTACTCTGAGTCACACTATCCCGTCCAGTCTGGTCTACCCAGCGTTCTTTTTTATTCTATCCTAGCAGAGTGTATTTGATTCTGTGAAGTTTAATACACCAACCACTAACTGGCACCTACTATGTGCTATTAAATTCAGGTGATAAAAAGTTGAACAGGTATGTGATTTTGTACTCAGGCTTTTGGCTTCGGGATGAGGAGAGATGACGAGAAGCATGCAGGTTACTATAAAACAGGGCAGCCCTATGACATGAGGGACCAAGGTACCTGTACCTGTGGAGAGACAAGTCTGGGAACACAAATTGATTGGTACAGTTTGAGGACAGCATAACCTGAGTCATGACCACGGATTTTGCCTTGACATCCCCGTGTCCCATCACAGTATTTCTGGAGGAAGTGGGCTGCTGCTGGGAAGATCACAGGACTGTTACAGAAATACCAGCCCGATGGTACAAGATCAATTACAAAAACTGTGAACCAAATCGCAAGTCTGCTTGTTCTGTAAATGTTACACAAGTGGCAGCAATATTCCCCAGTTAGAAAATAGACAACAAAACAAAGACTCCGTCAGATGAGGAGCCTCACTGTCAGCACGTCCCGTCCCTGCTGTCTGGACTGCTTGCCCCCACCTCCTTGTTCTCTCCATTTCCCTGCCTGTCCACCAAGTCATTTTATTCGCCCTTCACATATTGTTCATCTGGCTGAGCAATTCACTGATTTTAGTATCTTTCACTCATTATTAGGAGGGAGCATCCCCAGAACTTACAAAACATATGGGATTCATACTTCTTCTTTCGGGAATAGAAGAATTAATACTGACCAGGGTAGCACTAATAATAGTGACCATTTTAAGAACACTCACTTAAGCCAGTTACTATTCTTAGCTTTTCCCATGTACCATTTCTACTCCACCAAACTACAACGTAAGACCGCGATTCTTATGAATCTCTAGACAAAAATGAATTTAAGAGAGTGACTAGCTCAAGAAAAGAATCACAGAATTGTTAAATGTGTAAATGAACTATCCAAGGTCACTGTGTGGTAAGTAGTAGAGCACAAGTGTGACCCTTACTAGTTATGTGACAACTTGGCTAGGTTAAGAAATGCCTGGCAGATTAGTAAGGCGCCCATACAGGCGTGTCTGCCAGTTGTTTCTAGAGACGATTGGCATATGGGCTAGCAAACTGAGGCACTGATTGGGGAGGCCCTAACTAAAAGGTTTATAGCTTGGGTGGTGTTATGGTTTATATCTAGATTTCCCCCAACCCCTGCCAAGTCTCACGTGCTCATGGGTTGGGCTTTTCGAAGATAATTAGAAAATGGGTGAATGATAGTCATCAACAGATTAGTCCACTGATAGGTTTATGGCCAAACGTGATTTGGAAGGTGAAGTGTGGCCCAAGGAGGTGTGTCGCAGTGGGCACGGCCTGGAGGGTCTATCTTCTTCCAGTCTTCCTTGATCGCTGCCCTGCTTCCCGCCTGCCATGCCATGAGCTGATTCTCTCGTGTCATATCCCTCTGCCATGCTCCCCTGGCTTGGAGCCAGAGGATTATGGCCAGGAACCTCTACAGGCCGTGAGCCCACATGAACCTTTCCTCCTTTAAAATTGGGGGTGTTGGGTATTGTGCCTCAGCAATAAGGAAAGCAGCTAAAATAGGTGGAATAAAAGGGAAAGAAGAAGGAGGTTGGTGTATATTTGAAGATCTCTACTCTTCTTGAGTGGGTGTGTCTTTTGCTGCCACTTCTGTGGACATCAGACTCCAGTTTCTTCAGACTTTCAATGCAGACTCATACCAGCAGCTCTCCAGGGAGCTTGCAGGCCTTCAGCTTCAGACTGGTGCTGCACCCTGGACCCTCTTGCTGCAACGCTTCAAGCTTCTCGGACTGAGCAGTTACCAGATCCTCTGGCTCTGCGGCACACAGGTGGCCACTGTGGGCTCTCCCACCCCTTGTCCTGTGATCCTGTAAACCTGCTGATGAATTATCTCAAAGAATATATACACATACATATGTAGGTATATTTTCCTATATACCCCCTTGCAGAATTTATATACATGCACGCACACACACATGTATATGTGTTTGTATACATTTACATATGCGTGCATTTCCCCAGTTACAATAGCCTTGACCCACGAGACGTCACAGCCTTTGTTCTTAAGCACAGCACTGCATTAGTGACTTGGGGCAAGGAAGGGGATGAGACAGTGGTGGACAGAGGTAACGAACAGGGCATCTCTTCCACAAACCAGCACAAAAAGGCTGGATGGCTGATGTGGATTTGGGAGAGGGCCTGGCAGCTGCCAGACAAACAGGCTAAAAGACATCACCAAAACATTCTTCCGGCGAAGCCTGAAGTGCTGCTGATGTTTTAAGAATGAAGTGTTACCCTGAAGTGACACTGATCACTCTTTCCTTTCCTATGCGACATACCCCAGCCAGCTTCTTTCTGTCACTTCTCTGTCTCCCTAGCGTGGTTTCCAGTTTTTTTCCATCTTCATCACTTGCCCTTGGCTGGACTTCTTTTTTTTTTTTTTTTTTTTTTTTTTTTTTTTTTTTTTTTTTTTTTTTTTTTTTTTTTTTTTTTTTTTTTTAGGTTTCTGTAAAAATGCATTAGAATTGGGATTCCAAATGCCTATCGATACTTCTTAACCAGAGAGCTTTCAGGAAAGTATTCGAAGAATTTGAATTCTTTACTATTTTTATTTTAATTTCAATGAGAAAAAAAAAAATGAAAACCTGCAAACCTCCTCCAGGACATCCAAATGGCCAAAAATTCAACTTTATTCTCACCTCGCTAAAGATTAACGGGAAAAGAGCTGCCCATTCTATGAAAGACTCAGCATCAAGTAGAAACTCACATATAAGTTATCTTTACTCCTGACAATAATCTTCAGAGCACCTTGTATCATATATACGTTTCTTTTTTTCACAAACTCATTCGCACATGTCAGCACTAATTTCCAAATGTGCCTGGAGGCAGTGAAAAATGAAACTTCAGATTGGTAGCAGTTTTTGAATATCATTCACCCACAGCTGCCTCTCAACTTTACTTGTTAAAAAGGGGGGAAAAGCAAAATTGGTAGTTTTTATTGCTCCAATTAAGCCTTTAAAAGCTGCAACCACACAGAAAAAAGAGAGGGAGGAAGTGAGTAAACAACAACAAAACACAGCTCTGTTTTGGAAATAAAAGTGCCAATCTAATAATATTCACAATGACAAAATCCATGAAATTACTGTCTTCTCAAACTGTGGTCCCTCATCTGTACTCCTGAAAGAGGTGGGCGTGACTACACAAAAGAGGTATTTATTTATGGCAGAAACCACAGTCCTGAGGTGGAGATTAGCATGGAGTGGAAGGAAAGCATGAAATGGGACAGGCTTTACCCAGAGCCAACCCCCTTTCAGAACTGTTCTAGGAGTTTTTAACCCTATTGCCTCATTTCATCCTCATGCCCTCTTAATGAAGTCCATCTGGAGTGAACAACAAAGGAATAAACAAAGCAAAGGAAACAAATTTTGCTCTGATAGGTGCCAGGCTTTATGTAACCAATCTCACTGAATTCTCATACCTTTACAATGAATGCACTGTTGCCATCCTGTTTTAATAAACAGTGTTGACACACGAAAAGGTTCAGAAAGGGCCCAACCTCACAGAAGCTGGTGGAACAAAGCTTTGGACCAAGCAGTATGGTCCCAGGACTACCTGGAACAGGTCTCCAGGTAGGAGCAGCACTCATGAAGGCAGGCAGTACTGGCAGAGGAACTAGCCTTCCACCAAGGCCGAAACCACACAGGCAAACACCTAGAAAACTACCATGAAGATTCTGGAATTTATTTTAAGGAGAAAATACTGAAAGTGTTTCAAGCAGAGGAATTCGGGAGATGGTAGACTAGAGTGAGACAGGCAGGAGGTAGGGAGAGTAATAAGTAGAGCCCACTGTATGATTCCAGGGGTAGATGATGGCAGCTTGAGTAAGGCGTGTGGCAGAAAAACGGAGGGAGGCAGATGAAGTAGGCAGAACTAGGTCCCATAAAGTGACTGACTTATACTGAGGGGGTGGGACTAGTAAGGAAGAGGCCAAAGGAAATGTTGAGGATGTGATCAGAATTTGAGGAGTGCAAAGTGATCTGCAAGTTTAAATTTCTTTGGAACTGGGATTTTAAAGAATCATAGTTGGGAACTGTGACTTATGTAAATTGTTTCAACGATTCTTCTTCCTTCCACTTATGTCCCTTAGAAAGACAAACCCACAGTATATTTCTTCACATTCTTGTATGCATAAATACAAGATATGCTATAGCAATTAGAATCACTAAAAGAAAATGGACAGGATCTATGAAAGCAGGAATAATTCTCAAGATGATAAAAGACCTCTAAAAATATCCAAATTAGCATAGTATTTAATGGTGAAGACTAAATATTTTCCCCAATGGTCATGAACAAAGCAAAGATATCTGTCCTCACCACTTCCATTCAACAGTGTAATAAAGGATCTAGTTTGTGCAATAAGGCAAGAAAAAGAAAGAAAAGATGACCAGTTTGAAAGTGCAAAGTAAAACTATCTGAAGAAGACATGATCATGTATCTGTTAAAGCCTACAAAATATCCGTTAAAGCTCACAAAAAAGTCATTAGAACTGATGCATAGATTTAGTAAAAGCAGAAGGACATAACATCAATATAAAATTAATTGTATTCCTATATACATATTAACAATAAGAAATATTAAAAACAAATTAAAATATAAATTATAGAAGAATCAAAAGTATGAGAGACTTAGAGATAAGTCTGGGAAAAATGCCTAAAACCTATATAACAAAAAATAAGTAATACTGCAGAAATTGAAGAAAGCTTAAATAAACGGAGAGCTATTTATGGATTGGATGATTCAACTGTTAGGAAGTAAATTCTTGTCTAATTGATCTACACATTAAACACATCCCAATCCAAATCTCAGCAGAATTTTTTTGTAGAAATTGACAAAATCACTGTAACATTCATATGGAAATACATAACACCCATAATAGCTAAAACGGCTTTTAAAAAGAACACAGTTGGAGGAGTTGTACTTGTTGATTTCAAGACTTACTATAAATCTACAGAAATCATTACATGGATACGGTGTGATGATGGCATCAATTTATACAAATGGATGACTGGACAGAAGAGAGTCCAAGAATCAACTTGTACACATATGGTCAACTGACTTGTGAGAAAGGCATAAAGGTAATTTAGTGGAGCTAGGATCATCTTTTAAAAAATGAAACTGGAACTATGGAATTGCAATATGCAAAAATAATGAAAAATTTCCTGTTGCCTCACAACACATAAAAGTAATTCACAATTGATTATAGATCTAAAGGGAAAGGACAAAACATAAGACTTCAAGAAAGATATACAGGTTAAAATTATTGTGATCCTAGAGAAGTAAAGAGTGCTTAAATCATCTAAAATATAAGAAAACACTGACGAAATTGAACTCTATTAATATTAAGGACTTTTCTTTTAAAGACTCTTAGGAGCATGAAAAGAGAAAGCAAAACTATGAGAAAATATCCACAATTTGTATGTGATAAATGATGTACACAGAATGTTTTTTAAAACTCTCAAAATTCAGTAATATGTAAAAAAAAAAGTCAAATAAATAAAGGTCAAAAGATCTAAATATAATTTTCACCAAACAGGATAGATGTATGGATTACAAGCACAGGAAAAAGTGTTCAACATTAATATTCATTGGGGAAGTATAAATTAAAATCATAAGGAGATATTACACATACTGGAACATCTAAAATGTAGCAGAGTGACCCTACTAAATGTTGATGACAGTGTGAATTAACTTGAACTCTCCTACACTGTTGGTGAGAATACAAAAACTGTACAAACACTAGAAGATACTTTTTAAGTTCCAGAGTAGTAAATAATTCACCTACCATATGACTCAGCCATTCTGCTCTTGGCTACAAAAGAAATGAGAGTCTATGTTCATACAAAGCAGAGTGCATGACCGTTCACAGAAGATTTTTTTTTTTTGTAATAACTGCCCCCCAAAAGCAATGAAATATCCACCACCAAATGAATGGATAAGCAAATTGTGGAGTATTCATATAATGGAATGCCACTCATGGTTAAAAGAAAATTAACTACTGATACACAGATGAATGTGGATAAATTTTCGAATAACTACCCTGATCAAAAGAAAGCTGACCATAAGGGTAAATAAGGTCAGAGAGGTGGAATAGATATTATATAAAATGAAGATAATATGAAAAAGAGAGGAGAACTAGAAAGGGGGAAGGGAGAAAAGAAAGAAGGGGAAAAGGAAAGAAAAAGCAAAGGAAAAAAATGGGCAAATATAAATAAACCCGCTGTAAATAGGGAAGGGGGGGACAGAAGAGAGGGGTGGGGAAAAGGGGGGAAAACCAAGATACATCATCTACAGGTACAAAATAACCATGATGAATGTGAGCGTTATGTATACAATGTACCAATACATGTTCTTGGTTTAAAAAAAAAAAAAAAGGCTGACAACCAGAATACAACCAGAATCATTCCATTTGCTAATCTGGAGAGACTGGAGGCATACTGACGGCTGCCTGGTGTAACAACAGCACAGGCAGAGCAGAAAGGGATGATAACAGAGAGACACAGAATTTTCTGAGAGCAGTGTATATGCACATTGTCTTATTTATTTATATTTATGTTTTCTTTACTGTGGTTATGCCTTGATAGGTATATGTCAAAGTGTAGCTAATTGTATTCTTTCAACATGTGTGTTACATTGTGCTTTCATTGTACTTCAGTGAGGCTGCTTTCTCGTTTGATCTATCATCCCCAGAGCCCATGTTTCTCCGAATGCCAGGATGTGTTCTCCTCTCACATACACAATCCCAAACACTCCCACAGGTGATGGAGCCAATTTCTCTGATGCCCAGGGAGTCTGCTCTAGGAGGGCAGGTTCGGTTTTGCAAGAAAGTGGAAGGTTAGGCTTCTCCTAAGATCCACATGTGCTTCTAAGGGCTAGATGGACAGCCCATCAGAAGGCGCGTTTGACCTGGTGTATAAATGGCCAACTGCGAAGAGTCTTTTCAAAAGACTTCAGCTAGGTAGTGACAGGACCGAGGTCTGTTAGCATATCTGTCTTTGGTGCCTGACTCACAAAAGTCTCCGATGGGGGATCTTCTTGGCCCAGTCCTAACCATCATTCAAAAGAGGCTTAAACTTTTATGTCTAATCTCTGCTTGGGATGCAGCGTTCGTGATACAAGTCTATAAGGTGGGCTGTGTGCCATGGCCAGAACAAGTGAGTCCCTTCAGATCTGCCGGCAGGGGAGCCTAGAGGTGTTGTCCCTTCCTCCTAATGAGCCGTACCTCCAGGTGAAGGAGGGAGTCAGAATCAGATCTTGGGACAAAAGGTGGAAGAGGGTGAGATTGCCGAGTTGGAACTCTGACTGTAGCAAAACTTGTTTTCATCTGGCCTTTCATAGGATCCCATGTTTTCCTTGACTCTTCACATATTAGCACATTTGACATGTATTTGTTGAATACCTACTGCTTACGAGGCACTATGACACTCATGTTTATTAAATAGTAATAGGTTTCTTTCTTCTTTGGTCCCTCAAACCCTTGGGAGTTCTTGGTGAGTACAGACTATCCTCTTTTATCTTTGTATATTCACTGGGGAACAAAGTGCCCACCATATATTAGGTGAAGAATGACCTGCATTTAAAACCTGAGATCTGTCCTTTAAGAGCAGTGAAGTCTTAGCCGAGTATTTAACTTCTCTGGAACTTAGTTACCCTGGTTGTAAAATGAAAAAAATTGATGTTGTAAGTATGGGAAGACCAAACGAAATAATGTCTGTCAAAGCAATTTGTAAAATACAAAGTGCCATTTAATGTTACAGTTGACCTCCTTAATTTCCCTCCTCCCATCCTCCTTCCTCAGCTCCAAATGACCCTCTTCTTCCTCATTGCTTTTCACACCTCCGTTTTGTTGTTCAGTTAAAAAGCACGTTAAATCGATCCTTTCTGAAAAGGGAGACCAGAAACAAAACAAAAAGAGAAACTAAATATATACTTTAAGGACAATAATCACTTTGAAAGTACAAGCGAGTGGATCCTTTCTTATAATATTTTTATCACTCTTTCAGCATCTCAATGCTTCTTTGTGAGAAGTCTGAAAAACATTCTGTTCTTTGGGACAGTGTTCTGAGCACCAGGTTAAAACAACACACCAGATTCTGAAGACTTTATCCACATGAGCTGAAGCCTCTTCATCACCCACTCTTCACAGTGTCCTTCAGACCCTCGTCAGTATCAGGGCTGGACACAGCCAGCCAGGTGCCTCATCCATCCATGGCCACAGGAGGCTTTTCAACTCTGGCTCCGGCAGAAACTCAAGAAGCGATGCAACTTTGAAGTTTCTCAGGGATGGCTCAGCAGAGCTACCCTCAAAAAACAAGGCTGTCTGAACTGGGCCATCGGATCCACCATTATGCTAAGAACTTCTGGGCACCTTACACACCAGCCCCAGAGCCAAGTGAGAGGGGGCCACTTACCTAGAAATAACTTCAGCCTGAAGGACAAAAACAGGCAGCTGCCCCACCATTTTTGAAAGTTATTTGTATGGTTTTCTAAAAATACACCCACGTGATTTCTTGGAACTATCTGTAAGTCACACATCTTCAGTGGCTCCCGAGGGCTTAGAGACTCTAAGCCACCTCGAATTCTAAATCCTGGTTCTGCTTCGGTCATCAGGTATCTTCTGGTGGATGAAGTTTCTCATTCGAACTTTCTTCCTCTTTGCCTCCCTCCTGTATATCATCTCCACCTCGAGGAGGTTCTTCGAGAACGCCTTGTTGAATGGTAACCCAACTCTTTATTGTTGCCCTGTCACAACACTTTTGAGGCCTTCTCACCCATAAGGTTGACCCTGTTGAAAGCACAGGACCTCATTCTTCATTGTTTCCCAGTGCTTGACAGATAGAAAATGTTGACCCCTGGGACACACTTTAAGGCTTCTCTAGTCTCTAACCTCCCCTCACACCCTTTCTCTACTCCTGTGGAAGAAGAATCTTCAACCAGGCTTGCCAAATTACACCAGCACCCAGAACACGCAGAACACTGGACTCCATCGCCCTTGCGGGTAGAGCTTTCAAAATGTAAGTGACGATTTTGTAGTACACCTACGAGCAGTGCTACTTTCCCCCAAATCTCTTTTTCCCTTTTTCTAATCCCTTCCAGGTGTATGGCTTTGTTTGCTCCTTTTTCTCAAACACTTATAGATATGGCCTTTGATTTATCTCTCTGTTTAGCACAAATAAATTGTCTGTACTTTGCGTGAAGACAGAATAAGGTTAGGGCTTGCTTAGCTTCAAGGCTATTTAATCCTAACTACTATTATGGGAACAAAAAACAATTTGTGTGGTCTGGCCGGGCTCACTAAGCTCTGCACTGTAGAAAGTGAGGCCAAAGCTCCAGGCAACATTAAAGGCTGCTTTGTCCTACTATGCCTATTCATACATCTGGTTACTCCAAGAATCTCAGGATAGTAAAGGGTGGGTGGGCCAAGGCAGGATTTAGGCTTCCTGGCCAAACCATAATCTTGCTATTACACACATAGCACCTGACATGTACTTTTGACTCAGCAATATAGCAGACGCCCACGCAGGTCCTGGAGTAAGTCTTGGCCAAGAAAATCTGGGGTTCTGTATACAGAGAATAAGGACTAGAAGTGGGTGTCGGTACCCATGTCCCCTCTGCCCCACAGAACTCTCATACCTTTGGGGCACAACCAAAGCAGGACCAGAGGGGGCCCTTCCACAGTGCAGAGCCCCAGGGAGCCTTTCTTCTCTGGATCTACAGGAAGAAAGGATCCTATGTTTCTACTTCCTATCCTCACCTGGCATATACTATTTATGAGGGAAAGGACCACAGCACATATTCTGTTGTGTTTCTCCATGAGCCTGCCAGGGTTGGGCATGTGTATTGAAGCAGTTCAGGCCAAGCCAAAATCAGAGGTGTCGGTAAAAGGTGGCAGGTATTCACTCCTCGTCCATTCTATGCTAGTCACAAGGCTCAGGGTTTTACCCATGTCTCTTTATTTGATCCTCAAATCTTCTGAAAAATGGGTAGAACTCATATGAAAAGATCATTTCAGGCAGAACAAGTAATTGGTCAAGGTCAAAATGACCAGTAAGTGGCAGATTTGGGATTTTAACTCACATCTGTCCATCTTCACCTGCTATACGTTCTCATGAATGCACTAATACACTTACTATTATTGGACTGAGGGTTTACTGTGTGACTGATATTTCACTGATTGCTGGAGATAACGATGGTATATAAATCATATGCTGTCTATGACCTCATGAGGCTTACATGTGATGGAATCAATCATGGAATCACTGAAATAAGCAATCACATTTCTGCATGATGATAACTAATGGAGGAAATAGATAGTGCACAGTCTTTCCTTATAAAACCTCAAATTGCTGAAAGTGGATCTCCAGATGATGTGGCAAGGCATGAGAAAGAGAGCTTTCAGGAGTAGGCAGGTCTGACTGAGGCAGGAGGATCCCTGTGAGTTGGAGGTCAGCCTGAGCTGTACAGTGAGTTCAAGACCAGCTTGAACTACACAGCAAGACCCTGTCTGAGAGAAAGAAAGAAAGAAAGAAAGAAAGAAAGAAAGAAAGAAAGAAAGAAAGAAAGAAAGAGAGAGAGAGAGAGAGAGAGGGAGGGAGGGAGGGAGAAAGAAAGGAAGGAAGGAAGAGAGAGAGAAAGAGAGAAAGAAAGACAAAAAGAGTAACAGGCAGGTCCAAAAACCTGTCAAGTTCATTTAGCCCCATTTACAGGACTTCCCGATTTATAAAAATATACCATGACTATACCTCCTTGAGTAACCATAAACCCACAGTATAAAGCTCACTGCTTATGTTTCTCAGGGCAGAATGGTTCCTATTAGAAAACGTGCAAGTGTTTAGTCAGGTAATAGAGTAAAATTCATTAACTTACCATGATATTTAATATGCTTTATTATTAGTGTGAACATGGGAATTTTATTCGGTAGGACATATTTTAGAAGTATTTGGGGATACTGTTAACTACTCTAAACCCAACCACAGCCAGACAGACTGACAACAGCACTTAAAAAATTATATACTGAGGTGCAAAAATGCTAGGAAAGTTGTTCAAAGTCACACACCGAATCAGAGCTCAAGGTGGATGGGAAGTCAAAAGGAAGGATTTTAAATTCTTGGCTACTGAACATTTGGTGTGTCTGTGTGTCTCACACAATTTTTCCACCCTGTCTTTCATTTAACATTCTACAAAGAAAGAAGAAAAAGCTTTCAAGATCTGCATATAGCATAAGGAGCGAGTTCAGGGCCATTTTTAATTGAAAGCTCTAAAGGCAAAGCTTGCAAGGCACGGCAACAGCTGTAGTGCATGCAACTCCCCCGTCACGCTTGTGTCGCCACAATAGGCAGGCTTATTATTTTTTAATTAGGAGCTTCAGTGTTTTGTTAAATTCTAAATGTGTCAGGACCTGGGGATTTGGCTAGATAATAAACTGTCTTGTGTTTAATCTTTATAGAAGCTTTTGGGAGACACAAGGTCAGTTTGCAAAGACATTTTGCAATTGTGGAATAACAATAGTTAACTTTACTAAGTATTTACCGTTTTCTAGGCGTAGGCTGAACGCTATTTGGATTCATTTATTGATCTAACCAACTAAATGAAACATGTCCCATGAACTTGAACTGTGGTCCTGTCACTTCGGTGGATGGACAAGCGATGAATAAAACCACCCAGATTCAGTTCTTCAGGATGTCACGAAGCATGTATTTCTAGAGCCGAAATGGACAATATGCTCCGATAGGCATCAAAGTGTCTCCCCCAGTCACAGTCTTGTCCTCCCCGTATTGCTCTCATCTGGGTCAAGGCTCCTCTGTTCCTTCATCTTGCGCTTATGGCACAAAAACTGCGGTCATTTTTGATCTTTTCCCTTTTCTCTCATGTCATGTATCAAGTCCATTGTCAAACGCCATCTATTTTACCTCCCAAAGTATGTCTCCTTTTTATTCCCCACCTCAAGCTTCTTTCTTGTACTTCTGTAATGACCACTCAAAAGACATCCCCAACACCATTCTGTCTTCTTCCAATACAGTCCTGTCAGTGTGACTTGGTTAAAACATAGATCAGATTATGTTTCTTCTCTACTTAAGAATCTTCGGTGGCTAGCCATCGCACTACTTAATCCACCCCATCAGCACCTTAGCTTTCATTCCCTGGTCTCACTACCTTTTATAGTTCCTTCATGATCCTCTGTCTGCAGCGCTGTTCCCATCAGGTGCTATCTGGCCAGCTGCCACACACCCTTCAGGTCTCAGCTGGGAGGCTTACTCCAGGGAGATCTCCCTGACTCCCAAACCAGAAAAGGATCTCTGTTATGAGCCTTCCTGGCAAGTTATGTCTTTCTCTCATAGAATGTACCGTGTCCTATAATTATGTATGCTGCCACAAAATTTATGGTATGTTCCATATTTAATGTCCACATCTTACACCAGAATACCAATCTTATATAGCCTCAGGGCCAAGAATAGTACCTGGCAATCCCTAATATTTACTTTATGAATGAAGGAATTAATGCATAGAGGTGGAATTTTAAATTTGATGCTAAAAGATCTGATCAGAGTAGAAATGAGATGGGTCAGAAAATGATTGGGGATCATTTGCAAACAGGATGCATAAATACATCTGCATTTGAACACAGGCCCTGCATCAGCTGTGTGGTCCTGGATGAATTATATAACCTCTTTATGGTTTCTTTTCAATAAGAATTAATACAGAATATTTCTCCCTTTCTGGAGTCCTGTGAGGATCCAATGACATTCGGATTATGAAAATCTTTTGAAGACCACCAAGCCCTAAATGGACTAGAGTTATTTTTACCATTTAGATTTTAAATTTTAGTTGTACATATTTTATTGTAAACTTTAACAAGCTTGGATCTTTCCGGGTAGGTGTCCCACAAACCCAGCAGCATCTTTTGTCATTCATTCATTCATTCATTTATGCCTTCTATTGGGAAGCCATTTACTTGGTGAATGGCACGGAATGTGACCTGCTTCAGACGAGTTCTGTATTTTCCTTCCTGATGCAGTGTTGGTGGCCAGGCTGTTTGTACTCAGTTCTAGCCAGATTTTCCCTTGTTAATAATTATGTTTTGCAAAACCAAAATGATCAGGTACACATGGAGATGATTTAGGTCTTGACCTGGCTTTGTAGATCTGAGGAACAAGGAAGAGAAGGACCGCTGACAAGAAACTCCAGCTTTTATCTCTGTTAGGGTAGTAGAGGTGTGAGGTAGGTTAGAGGCTTACAGATGTGAGTTAGTATTTAACTGCATGTATACTGTGCGGAGAGTTCCAAGAGCCGTATGGGTTACGCTTTCTAACATCTCGACTCTTGCTAGACTCTTCTAACACTAAAAACTAATATATCTTTAGCATCTCTTATGAGCTAGGAACTCTGCTACATGCTTCACTTGCATCACTGTGAAGGAAGTATTATTATAGACATTTGATGAAGTAACTAGAAAAGCGTCTTTTAGGATGGTGGTTTTACATTTTAGAGCTTATCCAAAACACTTGGTGGACTTATTTCACCACAGATTTCTGAGCGCTGTATTTGGAAGATTCTCATTCAGGGTGCGTTGGGTGGGGCCTGGGTGTCTGCATTTCTAATAGAATCCTACGTGACGCTGATGCTGCTGTCAGAGCCCACTTTGAAAACCAATGTTTTAGAGTACTAGGGGCCAGTATTTACAGCTGATGCTCAGCAGAGTTGAACATCAGCATCTAATACTGAGGCCCTTTCTTTCAATATCTTTTCAGCCATGGCCGGATTGTGAATTCTGTCAGAGGAATGGGGTGGGGGAAAAGGGTAAGGAAGAAAGAAGAAATACGAGGGGGATAAGGCAGGCATGCAAGGAGAAGCCCCAGCATGTTCAAGCATGTTCAGTCACAAGGCTTCAGAATGACCTGTGTGCACCTGACTTGTCCCACCCTGTGACCCAGAAATGATTAAGCTCATGATTGAAAGTCCTTTATACCTTTGAAGTAATATATCATCCAAGAGATTACTGAGTGGAAGGTGACATCTGGGTCTTTCTGAAGAAGATAGTTTCTGAGAGCCAGTGTTTTCCTTAGAACCTAAATACTGGTAACTTCTCCAGGTGTCACAGCCTTGCAAGTCACTTCACTTCTCTTTCAAACCTTTTCTCATAAAATCTCTGTAATAGAAATGATGTCTACCTAACAAAGAGACAGCAGATGTGAGCTGAGGTGAATAAGAGAGTACGTGGCTGGTACGAAATAATGTGGCCTCTGCTGTGGTTTTCCAATGACTTGGATTCATGTGAAGCTTTCAGTGCATTCAGTGGGATAAAGAGGCAAGTGTGGTTGGGAAAGAAGAGATCTGAGCACAGATAGTGAGGATAGATCCCAAGGCGAATATCCTAGATCTCCCAAGAACAAAGAATGAGTAATTCTCACGCTGCCTTAGCAACCCCACCCGTCACTTTGGACCAGTGACATTTATCTTGTATAAATATACTTGGGACATAAATAGAAGCTGGAAAACAGAATGGTTAGGACTGGGGGATTCTATATCAGCCTGGATGCTTCAGATGTCTTTCTTATTACTTAAAAAGTATGTGACTTTGTGTAGGTCCCCTAACTTCTCTAAATCTCAATTTCCTCTGTGTCAGATGAGAATAGTGAATCTGTACAACACAAGAGTTACGTCAAAATTAAATATGTTAACACATACAAAAAAAAAAAAAAACCCTTGGCCCACTACTAGAAGTATCTTGTCTTGACACACAGTAAATATTTTTTTTTCTTTTTCATTTTAGCACATGTACAATAAAAGCAATGAGGAATAAATGAAGAAGACACACAACCCTAACCCTAACCTTTAATCATACTTACAATTTTGCAGGAGACAACTCAGTCCTATAGATTCTTGAAATATTTCTCCTCCTTTCATCTGACTTAATAGCCTGTCCTGTGTCATCTTGCCTCTGAATGAAGTCTCACTCTACTTCAGCGGCACCTAACAACAGGGGTACATCACCCCAATGGGCTCCCCTTGTGGTCTGAGATAAAGAGCCAGCACCGAGGTGCCGCATGGGAATGGCAAGCAAAGGTGATGTGAAAGCGCAGATGGAAAAAGCAATTGTGTTTGCCAGTAAGGAAGTGAAATTGTACAAGGCATGGCGACCTCTGCTCTACATTGGGGAAGAAAAAAAAATAAGCAATTTACTTGCACATGGTTCATAGGAAAATAGCCTTGGAGGGAAATTACTTATGTAGTGAATTTATGTCTGGTTGTAAGACAGATTATACTACTGTATCAGCAAATGAGGTCAGAGGAGCAGAAAGGGCAGATGGCAGCAGGAATGCCTTGCATGGAGAGGCTGCCTTATCTGTATATGAACCTTGAAAGAGGTGAGAACACATTTTAAAGTGCTGGCTAAAATATGTCCCTTTTTTAAGCTCCCAAAGCAAACCTGGCATATTTTATGTTGTGTGTATTTTGTGTGTACTTTATATTCATATTTAGCAATGTCAGAAGTATAATGGTAAAAATAGCTTAAGTAGACATCTTAAGAACGAAGAACACCTGGAGAATTCTGAGTATTACTATGTATCTGGTCTATTCTGTGGGTCTCAAATTTAAATGCCTAAAGGGGGACCAGGCAGAGAAAGAGGATAACCCCCATGGGATCAAGGCAGGAAGACACAGGGGAGGGATGGGGCCTGCATGGCAGGAAACACACACACCCTGCTAGGAGAGGCAGCTGCCTCTCAGCTCCAGCCAGTGTGGGGCTTAGCGTTGGCAGATTGTTTTGAGTTTTCAAAAGATAGTAGAAACCTAAAATCATGTCTAATATTACCTGAAATTTTACTATTTTTACTGAATAATTTTTTAAAAAAACATGTAAATCAAATAGAAGTTACGTTTGAGCCCACTCTGTTCCTCGGTAAGTCAACTTAGGTTTACGGAGACACAAGCATGTATGACTTATGGAAAGGGCTCCCAAATTGGTAGGCTTTGCCCGTGACTCTGCACTGAAGCAGGACCAGCCTCTCTACACAGGGACAGCCAACTCTCTCCCTATCACAGTGAGCTAAGGTGTATGAAGGTCTGTTTAGGAGAGTTGTATGTGCAAATCCAGGTGATCTGAAATTGAGATCTGATGGCATCACTTACTAGATTTTCCTACTTATTAGATCAGGCAAGCCTCAGTTTCCTCATTTGGAACCGAGTGGGGGTAACAACTAGTCTACAAGGTTATTTCATGGATGAGATGAAGTCAGCGGTAATTGCTTAGCATAATTCCAGACATATAGTAAACACTTAACAAATATTGATTATTAATTCTAATGAAAAAAATCCTCATCCCTCTAATTTTATTGTTTCATTTGACCCTTGCTCCTTCTCCAGCTCTGTATTTACTCACCTCTTGATAACTCTAATTTTCCTCAGTGTCCTGGTCTTTCTCATATGCGCTGGGTCAAAGGCCGGTGTAATTTCTCCGATTCTCACTCTCAGCACTCTCTGGGAGGTATGAGTTGCACTCTTCTGCCTGATGATTCCTGACAAATGACCCTGGCTACCGATAAAGGTAGAATACTAGAATTTCCATTCTTGGTGTTGGTATAGGCTTTAATATATATTTAGTTCAAACTTCTTATCTAGAATATTTTCTCTAAGGTTCCTTACAGAATCATTCTGAGGTGTTCTACTTATGACTAGGCAGGGTAACACAAATTATATACATATAAGAAACGTGCAAGTCAATTTAAAACTATTATGCATGACAAACCTTCATTGAGTATGTTTTTATGCAGAACAGCAACGTAAATCATTCAGGTAAGGTGGTTTGTTATTTAATAAGAGCATGAGCAACAACCGCACAAATATGTATCTATATGTCTCCTACTCTTGGCCATCACATGTTAAGGTCTGGCTGAGCTCCCAGACCAGTGCAGAGGCTGGTGCTTACTCTATGTGAACCGGATCATTTGACTGTTGCTAAGCATTGGGCCACTTACAAATAAAAAATTTCGAATGTCTCATGAACGCGCATATATTGCCATGAATTTGGGAGGATAGCAATTAAGCTTTATAAACACATTTCCTGAGAACTTTGTGTTCTGTTCCATTACCACCTCTGGGTGATAAAGGTGAATAAAATGTAATCTCTTTTCTCCAGGGTCTGTGGTGTACAAATACCTGAACTGATAATTTCGAGATATAATTTGAGGAGCTACTATGATTGAGAGTCATGCACCCGGCCCCTGGGAACAGACTGAAGACTTCTCACATGAAACGGTGTTTCCTATGAGTTGTGCTTGCTAAGCAGGAGTTAACGGCAGCCAAGCTTTATGGTGCATCAACTGTGTCGGGAAGTAAATGAAGTGAATCTACATGGCTTGCTTCATGAAATCTTTATGTAAACTTAGGAAATCAGCATTATCTTTTTTACAGATGACAAAACTGAAGCCCAGAAAGGGCAAGACTTAGTCAGAAAGGATGACTACTAAGGGGTAGAACCAAGCTCTAAACTCCAGAAATCTGATTCCTGATTACAGTAACTGCAGGGTCTTGCCTTTGTTTTAGCCAAATGAAGATGCATGGGAAGGCCTTACCTGGCAGAGGGGACAGCATGAGCAAAGGTATGAATGATGGGAGATACCGGCAGGTATTCCTAGAACAGAGAGGCAGAAGGAGGCAGAAGATACAATGGAGAGGTAAGGAGTGGAGAGGGCTTTGGAGAAGATCTTCCTCTGGCACAGTTTACGAGACAAACCTAAATATGCCTAGCAAGTACAAGGCCCCGAGTTCCCCTCAAAACAAAAAACATCCCCAGCACCCTTCAAAAGATCCCCAGCACCCCTCAACAACAAAAAACAATAGAACGAATCTAAATATGGCAACATCTCAGCAAGGAGCCTGTTAGAAGCTATCTCTAATGGTCTAGAGAGGAGATGGTAGAGAGGAGGTGAGATAAGAGAAGAGGAAGTTTTCAGAATGATTGACTTAGTTACCTGCCAGTTTGGTGGGATGACATCAATGTCATATTTAATCTGATGTTAAAAACATTATGTGACATTTCTGTTAAATAGAAGTTTGCAGAATAAATATACCTCTTCTAATTTTTACAATTCTATATTAATACAGAAATTATTCATATAAACTTCTGTGATTGTCTTATGCTTTTTAAATTCTCGTGCCACAACTTCTCTGTACAGGTGATTCAAGAGCCTAATTTCAGGTATTAAAGACGGAACATTGTATTGATGGACTTAGGCACCTGTAACAAAGAAAGGGAGATGCTGGCTATGAAGAACTGAGCACATCCTTATTACAATATGATTGACTTTTGAATCTCGTAATTTTAACAGATTCATTCAAGTTCACTGTGTCCGAGGGTAGATCATGATCACTCATATTCCTAAGCACAGAGGTTGATGATATTTCCCAAGTCTGCTGTGGTTAAATCTGGCTACGTGACTGAGTGTCTGCCACAAGAATATGCCTACAACTATGTTTACCATGTCTGGACTCCGAGCACAAAAATTCTTTCATTTATGTTCTTTCCTCCTCTTCTGGCTTCAGGCAGATGAACACTGTGATCTTGGATACTGAACATGGTAGAGCTACAAAATAAAAGAACTCTGAGTCCTTGACTTAGCACTTGGGGGAAGGCTGCTTACCTAGTAGGTGTACTCCGATCTTTACCTCAGTGAGAAATCACTACTATGTTAAACAATTACAGTTTGGGAGGTTTTGTTGGAGCAGCTAGCACTCAACTGATATAGTTGTTGATACACATTTTGTAAATGTGAAGGGATTTTGAAAAGTCAGAAGGCTATCAGGATACATCATACCCTGGTCTAGGAAGAAAATTAAGTGCCCTGAACTCAGAAAAGGTAGACTTTAAGGGCAAATGGAATTAATGTTTACTTTCCAACTTGGGCATTCAAATCTGTTGCTGCAGTGCTGCAGTTAACGAGTATCCTGCTGATAATCTTTTGGCTTTCAAAGTTTACAAGAAAAACTATAGACTTTGGGCTACAAACCCCATGTGTGCTGCACACCTGCTGGTGATTTTGGTTCAGTTACTGCATCTCTTGGAAGCTCAGTTCCCTCTTTCGTAAAGTGGGAATAATAAAAAAATAAAAAAATAAAAAGTACTAACCATGAAGATGTAAGTAGAGGAGAAAAACGATATACAGGCATGAAGACAGCCAATGCTTCCTAAAGAGAACTCCACTGGAAACCCCTTGGGCCCATTTACTGGGCCCAGCTCTGGAGTCCTAAGTCTTTTCCACAGGCTGCGACTAGTCACATATGATGCTCTCTCTCCTGGTGTAGAGGGGAGCTAGCTGCGGCAGGTAGAGAGCACAGTGGCGAAGACTGACTCTGAGTACTGTACCTGTTAGGAGCCTCTGGGACGAACCTGGGAAGCTGACATTGCTGATGCTTGCAATACTTCAGCATCACCTCTAAGGCTGTTAAAATGCAAACACTGAAAGATGTTTGGGTTTCATTGTCTTGCTATAAGGATGTACATTTGTGAGAAGCTTTTAAACCCTCAGGGCTCACCTTTGGCCAAAGGTTACCTCAACCCGAAATGATGAATTTCTTTATTCGTTTGCTTTGGTTTAATTTATAATAATGACCACACTTTGTTTTGTTGTTTTCTCCCCTTTTCTGATGTTCTGTTAAGTGCTAAAGACTTAGAATATTTTCATATGCACTTTCCCCTCTCCCAATTTCCTATGCCTTGGTTCATATTCTGTACACTAAAGGAGTAAAGGTCTTGGAGCAAGTAGGTCTTGGAGCTGTAGGACCTTTTCATATTAACTTCTCTGGACCTTATTTCTCTTGTCTGCCAATGAAGAAGAGGAACTGAATTTTTCTAAGGTCTCTACTCTGACATTTTAGAATTAAATTTGTCTTGCCTTTGCTCATTCATTTATTCAGTGACTATGTATTGATTTAATCCTATGCATAGGCCTGCATAGCAGTAACTAATTTGTTGCAGTATAATTGTTTGTTTATATCTCAGCACTAGGGACAGATGTAAAATGGTATGATCTCTGTTTCGAGGCACTGACAGTCTTTTAGGGAAGGTACAAATAGACAATTATACTCTAATGATCTAATTACTGCAATGGATGCTTGTACAAGTTTCAGAGGAGACTATCAATGAGGTCTTGGCTAGGGATGGGTCAGTGAGAAGTATAACTATTGGCAATATCTATTTCACAAAGCAAATGGAGGGTTTATTCAATGTTTAACTCATGGTAATCCTGCCCTCTGGAAACTCACAGATAAGGGAGGAAACACACACAAATATAACTATAACTCAGTATGTCCCACAGAGTGACACAAGATTTAACAGTGTCCCTTACACACAGGGGAGACACACCTATTGGGTTCAGACTTCCGTCCCTTTGAGCTGCGCCTCTTGGATTCGATGTAAACCTGGGGGAAGTTACCTACAGAAATATAATAAAATGATGACAAGAAATACATAAATTCATGACATGACCATTTATTGTTTGCTATGTGCTTCACAGTGCACCAAGCGTAACACAATAGTAAGCAAGATACTTTTCAACCTATGGTATTAGGAGAAAAACCATTAAGAAACGAAATCTAAACTTGTCAAGAATTTAGGATGAGCAATGTAGGATCATTGCCCCAGCCCCTCTACTTATTAACTGTGTGGCCTAGAGAAAAATCTTCTGATCTTGCTACCTCATCACCTTGCTATGCAAATAGGAATGATAATAAGTACAAGAGACAGTTGTATAAGGGACAAGGTTCAAGTAAAATAGGAGTTGTAAAGGTGCTTTGTGGGCTGTTAAGGACTCTACACATGTTAGTGATTATCATAAAGAAAAAGAATCGACT
This sequence comes from Hystrix cristata, assembly GCA_004026905.1. NCBI lineage: Eukaryota > Metazoa > Chordata > Mammalia > Rodentia > Hystricidae > Hystrix > Hystrix cristata. Next base: position 57,610 of record PVJO010005457.1, on the reverse strand, counting down.
GCTTCGCCTGAGCTGAGAGAAGACAATGGTTTCCACACACAGTGACTTACGCATGCTCAGGGCTTCGGGGCAAGTGTGTTTTGACTACTTCCCAATCTCTATTTCCCCACAAACTTTCCTTTTCTGATGCTTGCCAGTAACAAGTGCCCATTGGACTTCTCCATTTGGCCTTCCCTTTAGCATATCACACTTGTCATTCTCAAAATTAAAATTCAACCTCTTCATTTTACGCTTTACTTCAGATTTTCTCTGGTTCCCGCATTTCCCACCACAGGACTTAATCTCTAAACCAGAACCTACTTCTCTCTCAGCCCACATTTCATGCACTACCAAGTCCTTGACAGCCTTCACATTGCTCCCATGCTTACCCTCACTGCTTAATTCAGCCACCATTATCCCTTCCCCGAGCTACTGCAATAGTTCCTTGAGAGGTGTCCCTGCACTGAGACTCTCCGATCTCTCTTCTCCAACGCATCCATCCAACTGCTGACACTCCGATCAGTTACAACGAAAACTACACCATATCACTCTCATGCTTAGGAGGCTTCAGTGACTCCTTATGGCCTCTGGAATTACTGAAACTATTCAGGATCATATAAGCTATTAAGTGGAAACACAAGGCTCTTTATGACTTGGAGCCTGCCTCCCTTACTAGCCTCAGTTTACCAGCCCATTATTTAAAAAAGATACTTATATTCAGCTACTTATTTCTCTTCTCTGTACCTTTGCTCATTATTTGTCATTTCCCTTCTCTTTCCCCTTCTCTTTGCTTACAAATTACTATTGTGTAAATCAAGGTCACTTAAATATCACTTCCGGGAAGGATTCTTAGAGCCCTCTCTTACATCCTCCCACTTTATACACAATGCAGCTGGGCATACCTGTCACACAATCCTTGTCCCACTGCACTCACAGGTACCCAGAGCATGGACCAGCACTTCCTCACCTCCCTGCCCCAGAATGCAGCTCAGGGGACAGCTATACAACAGGTATTCAGCTGCGTGTGAGCTGGCTGCTGGCCCTTCTTGATGCTACCTAGTCCTCTTCTCGGAAATTATAATGGTATTTATATGCCTCTAGAGTTACATTTTGATAAATATTTCCCACACATACAACTGATTTTCAAAATAACAGAGATTTAGAATTTAGAAGAGAATGGAGGGAAAGAGGGAAAAGGAAGGAGAAAAGGAGGGCGGAAAGAAAGACTTAAGAAAAGGTGGACAGGCAGAAAAAAGAGATCAAGAGAACAAATTATTATGAACTTGTGAAAATAGAGGTGCTTTTAAAATCTAGAAAGTGTCGAGAACTCATTATAAGGAGGGAATGATCTATCTTTTATTTCATTACTAAGCAAATCATCTGATAAAATATACTCTTATCTAGATTCAGCACTCTTGATTCCTCTCTATTGCTACCATGCCAATTTTCATTTATTCCAATACTTCATAAGTAATTCCTCAAGAAACCCCTCTGATGATGTCATCTTTCCCAATTGTGTAGCTGTGTGTTTTCTGTTCATTGCAGTGATATCGCTAGAAGAATATTTGAAAAAAGAATCCAAGAGGTAAAGCACACTCCTGTTTTGTAGCATTTAGGGCAGGAAGGTGTTTCATAAGTGTAAGCCAAATCTCATCAATCAGGGATTAAAATACGGTTTTTTACACTGACTGTGTTGTTGTTGTTATTGCCGTTGTCTTTCATCTCAAACAGAAGTTTTAAAAGATCTCATCAGTTTTCTGGCCTTCTCCCCAGTTGCCCCATGACGTATGTGTTTTCCCAATCAGTGCCCCCTACACGGCAGAGCCAGGTGAAAACCACAGCCCTCTCCATTCACTCTCCTCCTCTGGATCCCATTCATCTGTGCACGCTCCCTGTGGCTAGATTCTGGCTAAGGAAGTGATAGTCTAGGTAGTCAATACCGTCTACCGAAATAACAATGAATAAAACGAGTTGTTATGATTCTGTTTTCATGTTTATTGAAGAAGATCACCCTTTGTTAGCATCTACTTTGGCTGTTCGTGGCAGTGTAAAAGTATGGCAGATTCTAGAAGAACCTATCCTACTTGTAAGATTTCAAGCATATTATTAGCTACTGATGGCTCTGATGATTTTGAAAACAGAAGAAGACATTTGTAGAAATAAAGGATGCTGGGTTTTGACAATGAAAGTATAAAAGTAACCCAGATAACTCACCCTAAGCTAACTGTCTCACTATGGTACATACATTAGTTTTAATTTTGTCATTTGTGTAGACAGATACAATTATGCTGGTCAGCTATTTATTTGTATTCCAAGGATAATCGATCTATTTCTTACTGTAGAATGAGTGTGATAAGTTGTTGCCTGAGAATTGCTTGCATTATTCTTAATTCGGGTCTTAACGCTTATCAACAGCATTAGGGCAGATTGAGGTGAGGTATTAAGAAACACGCTCATTGGAAAACTAGAGAACACTCTCTCTCTGTCAGTGTTAAAATGAGTCAGAAATCCGCATCTACATGAGATAGATATGGATTCTTGTCAACAGCTGGTCTGCCACTTCTGAACATCTCCTCTCACACTGACACCTCATGAACTTCTGGAGAGGAACTTTCCATCCAGGCATTTATCCACCCATTTTTCTATCCCTCCATCCATCTACACTTTGTTGAACTCTCACAAAGATTAAAGTTTCATTCTTTTCAGTAGGGAATCAGTAGGTGAATAAAACAAACAAACAAACAAAGAAAAAACAAAACAAAACTCTCCCCCTGAGGAACTCACAGTACGGTGGTAAGAAAGAGACATAAACAGAACTAGGAACACAGACTGAAATGTCAGCAAGAGGGAGAGTAATGCTATTAGAAAGTTGGCATATTGAAGCTAGAGAATATAGCACATTCTAGCTGCTGCACAGCGGGACCCAGAGTCTACATCACAGGGCTGTAAGACATGAGTTTGGGCACAGGAGCAAGGAGCAGAAGAGGAAACCGCAGTTTGACTGTGGGGGTCCTGTGAGCATGATGTTCAGTTCTCTCTCTGAGAGAATCTGCTGCTACACGCTCACACCGGTCATGCTCTTCCCATGATGCTCCTACGCAGTTCATGAGCGTGGTGTGTGGGGGGTATGCTGGAGCTGCGCCACTCCAGCTCAACACGGAACTCCACCTGTGAGCAGCCTGGGCACTGGGCTCCCCGGCTGGTCATGCGTATCTCAGAGCTGCCTCAGTCCTTGGCGCTTGCTACTCAGTATTCTTCTTCTCCTTTCCTCTTCATGTACAAGAACTGCAACAGAGCCTTGTGCATGCTTGTCCCGCCCACGCCTACTTTACCTGCTTTCATCCTTCATGCACATTCCCCTCCTTAAATCTCATTTATTTCTCTTTCTGTCTTGGTTCTTCTGCCTGAAGGAGCAGAGCTGACAAAGGCTCAGAAAAGTGTTTGGACTTTGAATGGAAGGCATGAGGAGCCACTGAGAGTCTTATACAGGAATATTGGCAGATAAAAGCTTTTTATTGTGGGTATAGTGGGGAGGACTGAGTTAGGAGAAGTGACATGAAGTGGGAAGACTCAACTTGAGTGAGAACAAAATTAGGATTTGAATCGAGGTATTAGCAGAGGGAGAGTGGGAAAGGTATCAAAGGAGACAAACAGTGAGGTTGGTTGGAGCAAGGGGGCTGATCACACGTCACCTGCAGTAGAGTCAGGGAGTGAGGGCCGAGGCATTAGGCAGTGGCACCATCAGCCATGTGGAGCTCTTGGAAGGGGTTTGCTAGCCGATAATCTGCACATGAACAGACAGAGGTGAAGTTGGCAGTTGATGTCAATTTATGCTGTCTGTCCGTCCCTCCACAGGATGGACACTGTAAGGAGGACACTGACGAATGATGTCCTTGTTGGTTTTTGAAGATTTATTTCCTTTTCTAGCAATTACAAAGCACCCTTCCTTACTTGACCAAGTTTGGTGTTGCTACATAAAGGAGAACTTTGATAATTTAGAGAATAACTTCTTATTTTTTGTACCATCAACAAGCCTGAATGTCAAGATTATTTCTCACTGAGAATTTAAAACAATCCAGATTTGCAACTCAGAGTTGAGTTACGATCCCTTTGTTCTTACAGGAGATTCCAGCCCCCATATCTCTTTTGCTGCCTCTGTTTTAGGGCCCAGATGAGGCAAATGCAGCTTTATTTGCTGCCTTTCAGCCATGCATAGCAGAAAGATTCCATTTGGGTCACAAAAATGTAGATGAAGTTTACAGGGGTATTTCAGTAAAGCTTTTGGTTTCTTCCATAACAAAAAAGATACGCCTGGCATCTCCTTCCTCCTTCCCTCCAATCTTCCTGGACTAACGAATGGGACACTGATGCTGGAGCAGGTTCTGGCACACAGAAGGACAACCTCAGGGGACATTACTGAACCAATGAACCTATGGTAGCAGCATTCACCTTCAATGTCTTATGTGAGAAAAATCAACATCTAAGCCTTAAACTACAGAGAATTAGAGGTGTGGTCAATTAATTAGTAATGATTCTTCTGCTGAAGCAATATATGAAAGATTCGATGAGAAGATTTCCAAGCAAAATGGCCTCATGACAACTACCTTGGTATTACATGTCCAAAATAAGATCCACACTCTTGTCACTCGTCAGTGTGTGTGCCACTGTGGATCAAACTCTGAAACTGAACTATATCCCCAGCCATTTTAATTTTTTTATGTTGAGACAGAGTCTTGCTAAATTACCCAGGCTGGACTTGAACTTGCAATCTTCCTGTCTCAGCTCCCAGAGTAGGCGGGATTACAGGACTATGTCACTATGTCTGGTTATAAGTTTTACCCAGGCGGGACCGCATGGTTTTTGGAAATTGAGTATGAATGTAATTGAGGTGCAGAAAGATGTAGGTGGAATAAGGAATTGTTACACAAATTATGATGTTTTGAGTTTATAAAAATGGAGAATTACATTTACTTCTAGAAAAAAGTTCTTGTTTTTCTTTTTTCCCTCTTTTGCTTTAGGAAAATTTATCAGAATGGAACGCATTTAACCCTGGGAATCCCTAAGGTGGGTATGCCATAAAACATGATTTAAGTAAAAAACAGGCCTTTTCATAATGTAGGTGTGAAGCAGATGTCCACACGCGTCTTGGAACAGGACAGAACTACCATTAACCCAAGGGCACCTGCTATACTTGGGATCGTAAACTGTCTCCTCAACTAGAGCTGTGTTTAGAAGCTACCTACTTCTTTCCTTTTTGTTCTTTCTCCGTGTGTGGAGCTCCTGCAGGAGATGCGTAGAGAAGTACAAGGCCCAGGGCAGACTCAGAGATGTAGGGTAGCCTTGGTGTTTAAACACAACACAGAGCTGGAGATGGGCTCTCTGCGTCACCTCTGGGCAGACCCTGGCACCTCTGTGTCATAAATGTGAGTGCAGAAAGTTAGAAATGAAAGCAGAAAATCCTTTTGGCAGTGATGTGTAAAGGCGTATTCTTGATAGCAGCTCTGGAGAAGACCCTTCTGCTGGCTTCACGGGGAGAAAGAACATGACCGATGCTGATCTCCCGGTGGCAGGAGACTGGTTTGTGAATACCAACCATGGAAGGCACAGGTGCTCCTACAAACAATGGGGAACACTGCAGGGTAGAATGGGACCTGGCAGTCACATTGATAGAGCTTTATAGTTTGGAGTAATTCTCTATAAGTGATTTTGCTTTTCATCCCAGAGATATAAACACTACAAAAGCAATCAGAAAACATAGGTGATATTTACAGCCTATCTATTAGTCAGTCATAATGATTTTTTTTTTTTTTTTACATCTCTGTAAGCACAGCCTTTGCCCATAGAACTTGGCATGGCCTTCTCTCTAGATCAAGCCAGCTTATCCCGAAAGAGCACTTACCTGTAATACAGAAACTGTTTGTCATGTAGCACTATAGGGCAAATAACAACTAATATATTCTTTGTAGTGAGTGACATTGAGGGTATTACATGGTCTCTTTGATTCTCAGCTTTGTAATTTTTTGATCTATAAAATATTTATGACAGTAACTACCCGGCTAGGCTATTTTGATAATTAAATGAGATGACTCAGCATGTAAGATACTATTATTTCTTAGACACACTAAAGACTGAAGATGTGAATTTTAAACCCTCACTATGTGAGAGTCCTCTGTGTTTCTGCCTCAGGGGTCACGTTCCAAATTGTTCCTGCATCCCAAGCCTGACGGATGCACTCGCACATGAGCTGCCCAGCAGTGCCCTCCAAGCCTCACAGGATGACACCACCCGGGATTCCCTCAAAAGAAATTCTTGAGCAAACCAAGTGTTCGCAGAATTGGCCTTGCAGGTGGGTAAGGGGAAGAAGCCAGGAGATGAAGCTTTACCTTGATAATGTTTCACTGGAAAGGACTATGGAAAAGAGGCAAAGTGGAAGCTTAGTAGAAGTTGCATAAGCTTTAGATCCGAGAGATACAGAGTCAAAACATGAGCTCCCCTATTTGCTAGCTAGGGGACTTAAACAGGTTGTCTAAACTCAGTGATCTTTGGTTTTATAGCATATACATGGGAATAAAAATAAGCAGCTTTCAGAGTTATCGTGCACACTTAATAAAATGCATGCACTGAAGTCATCTGGGACAGAGTAGGCACTCCTATAATGGGGCAGCAGAAACCTTTCTATTTGGATTTAGAGCATAAGGATCCAGGAGCAGAGAGTTACTGATATCATTAGCTATTTCAGGTGATAAGTTGTGAAGGAGAATTTGGATAAAGGAGGTAGTTAAGAAATTAGTCTTTTTGTAGGTCCATTTTAATGCACAGACTTATTTTTCAGTTGCATTGTATTATGCTGTATTTAGGTATAATGTGGCACAGAACAAAAGCTGGGATTTATTTTTGAATGCGCAAAACAATGAGATGACTAGTGTTCTACAGATCAGCATCACATTGCCAAACACATAAAAATCTTATTATCAATTATCTGCTTTTGTCTATCTTACTGTTGCGGTCCAGTACTTTTTGAAGCATCCTTGAAGCTTTCGCTCTAAATGTTAAATATGACACTTTACATTTGCATAGCACTCAAAAACTCAAAAAAACTCTTTCTCAGATATGACTGTATTTTTTAACCCTCTCAACAATCCTGTCTTATCCTCCATTTGGAGACAAGGAAAAGGACTTTGTGTAATCAGATAGCATGTTCAAAATCACAAAATTAGTGGGTGCTGGTCTAAATTTCAAAGTGACCTGCGGATGCCTCGAGAACTTTTATATTCTGGTCGTTATGCTAAGCTGTTTATCTTCAGCTTCCCTCATCATCATGAAACCTAGCGGTTTCTATGGCAGATAATTTGTATCTCCTTGTTAGTCACTGTCCTGTGCTCTTACCTTGCTCATGGAATCTACATCTATTTTCCACATGTAAGCTGCGATGTGCTTAAGAAAAGAGGGCTCTAATTCTAGGTTTAGATAATAACGTGTAGGTAGTATACACTGGTCACCGTGATCCCTTCTCCTTTGCCAATAACTGACATAAAGAGGGGCATTTGATCCAGTTTGGCTAAGGAGTTGAAAGAGGTGTTTGCTGGAGGTTTTTGGAAAAGATCCTCCTCCCACCCCACCAACCCTGATAAAAAGAGAATGTGAGACACACAAAGAGAACATTCAACTCCTTTCTTTCTTTGGGTGTTGCCACACGAGGGCCTGATGTTTGGTGCTATGACAGCCATTTCAACATGAAGAGACATCAAAATAAAGCCACATAAAAGAGAGATGCTCAGCCAGAGCCCAGATGCCTTCGAGTTGCTCTTAGTCTTAGAAAAGCCTACTTTTGAACTTCTCATCCAGATAATTTTTTAAAGTTCTTATTGTCTATGTCACTTTTAGTCACATATTTACACTTGCTCTTGAAATTATCCTAGGTGACATGTCTTCACAATTGGAATTGTGGTCACTATTTCACAGCTGGCAAAACTGAAAAACTACTAGTTCAGGTTGTTCAAAGCTACAAAGGCATAAAATCATACATTGGAGTTTTTAATTGTTGCATATCTGACTTGGAAGATTTTGATCTCTTAAAACACAGCACCGTGCTGCCTAGCTCCCCTCCTACTGCCTCCAATCTATCAGCCTGCATGGCAGGGCAGCCACCTCCTGAGCAGGGAGAGAAAAGCCTAAGAGGCACTTGCCGCCAAATATCACTGCCCGGTCCACCCTTCGACCTGACAGTACCCGTCCTTACTCTGTGCATCAGCAGAGAAAACAGTGTGGAGAGGTGGAAAGAACAGAGGACTTGGAGGTAACAATTCTGCTTTCAAGTTCTAGTTTTACCATTTTGTAAGATTGTTACTTTGGGCAAGTCCCTTAATCTCTCGGAGACTCAGTTTTTCATCCTTCAAATGAGAATAATAACCTCTGGGTTGTTTCCTTCCAGGATTACGGTGAGGATGAGGAGAGAGCAGGCATGTGGAACTCTCTCTCCACTGCAGAGGATGAAAGATTGTTATTATCAGAAAAGATGTCCTCAGGGCAGACATGGTCTCCTCATGATGTGCAAGAGAAATAAAGGGTACTGAAGCTCCTTAACACGAGCATTACAATAATGTTATCGCTTTTGATAAGTTTGTAATTTGTAGGTTGCAAATTCAAGCCTTCTCTCCTCTGAATGCCATTCTGAGAGCTAATGAATGAAATACCTGATTTCCAAGTCCCAACAGTTGGTGTTAATTGCAAGCAAACACATACCTGATCTCTGAAAACAAGACAGTCAGATAACTTAACCTCAAAGCAATTCATTACTGCGCCACTCAGAGCCTGCCGAAGACGGCTGAAGGCGGCAAGCATTTCAAAAGCTCTGGATTCCTGTGCACGATTGTTGTGCTCCCTGCAGAACTATCCTTCTCCTGGTAAAAACAGTAAACTAGAAAGGAAACAGGGACCAAGGGAAATTTAGGAGAAAAGATGGAAGCTTTTTAAATAACTTGAAACCATTAGATCTATAGGATTTAATTAAAAACAACTCCAGACATGGATGGCACTTGCTAACTTATTCATGAGGGAATATTTTACAACCTTTACACAGCATAACCTAGAAGTGTAGTTTAAGGTGCAGGATGGTACATTCAGGGTCATGTGAAGGGATAATGGTGAGATACAACATATATAGTCACTTATGAGGCTAATGATTCAAAAGTAGAATGTATCAAAACTCCTCCCCCCCCACACACACAGCTGGAAGGAGATGACAGGAGAGGACTTCAAATTCAATGGTACACAGATTCCTTTTAAACTAAAACTTCGGATTTTTACCCTTTCCCACAAAGCTGTAAGTTATGGAATAGGGACATTGTTTCCAAATACCTTTATAAAATGATTTCCATGTTTCCATGTTTACCATGTGCAGGCAGCATGCTAAGCATTTTACATGTGTTTGCCTTTGTTCAGTTTTTAACCATAATTTTATGAGGTAAGTACTAGTATCATTCCCATGTTACAGATGTGGAAACTGAGGATCACAAAGATTAAGTGAGGAGTGTCAAATGACACAGCTAGTAAAGGGGGAGCTGGGAGAAGAAACTTGGTTTCCTCCAGAACCAGCTCCCTAACCCAATAAAGTTATGTCACGTCCTACATGTTGTCACTATATCCATATAACATGTATGTGATATTAACTAAACTGCACAGGTGAGTGGGGGACCAAGAGGAGTTTCTTGTTTTTTGTGGTGCCAGGGATCGAACTCAGGCCCTTGTGCTTGCAAGGCAAGCACTCTAATCACTGAGCTAAATCCCCAGCCCAGGAGTTTCTTTAAAATTCAGTTTTGAAATAAAATAGAGACAAAGGACACTTGGTCTCCTGAGTGCTATGTGCCTTCTGCCTCTTCTTCCTTGCTCCAGCACCACCTCACTGGCTTGAAATGCTGCATCTCTAGTCACGTGATTCCAGGGGTGCCCTAAACAGCATCCTCATGGGCCCTGCTTCCAGCCTCACTTTTTTTTTTTTTTTTCTTTTGGTGCTGAGGATCGAACTCGGGTCCTTGTGCTTGCAAGGCAAGCACTTTAACCGCTGAGCTAAATCCCCAGCCAAGCCTCACTCTTAATATATGAGCTCTTTTAATGCATGAGCTGTCAAATATACAGATTCCCCGCTTCATGCCCCTGTGTGAACTGAGACGTATGTGTTGCCAGCTGCCTCCAAAAGAGGCCCCACTGACCGAGCAGGCTGTGTGGGGACCACCAAGAGCCCGCCCGGCTGCTGCTCTACTCTTCTGTCTTTTCTCGAATACAGGAGGTTTTGGAATGGCAAGTGACAACTGTTTCACCAAATAATAAATTTAGGGACTTGCAAACCTTTAGAAATACCTGTGGATTAGCAACGATAAAAGAAAGTCAAATTTCGTTAAGGATTTACCCTAATTTTATATATTTTTACACCAAATACTGAGTTTTTCTACAAAATGTATTTCTTAGACTATTTTCATAAAGTTATCATCCCAGCACATATCCTGTAGTTCTGTGAACTTTCTAAGTTGCACCCCCCTTTTGTCTCTGGCCTTTACTCACCCCAACTCTGACTTGTCAGTTAAAAACAAGCTTTGTAGTGTCTAGGGTCCGTCCTACGTTTAGGGGCTACTAAAATGATTTAAGTGGAGGGAAAAATTCTAAAAGTAGAAGTAAATATTGAACATAACCCAGATTGGGTTACATTTTGCTTAATTTTTAACAGAGGACAAGACCTCTGGAAGCGAAAGTGCCCCCAAAAGATGAAAGACATAAATACGTCCTGACTCTCCATTTTTCTTGGAAGGCCAGTGGCCGGCAGAGAGAAGCCCCGCACAATTTTAAGAGTCTTGGCCAAGCAGAATCTTGTGTAAAGCCTTTTCTGACAGCCCCATCAAGCACCTTAATGCATGAATTTATTCATTTATATATCTACTTATCTCTTTTAGTGGATCTTTCCCTATGCAGGCAATTTCAAGGGAAGGGTAAGATAATTCTAGCCAAGAAAAAATACTTATAATATGATAAATGCAGTGGCAACTCTTTAACCTATGCTCATTTGTTTTGAGCTCACACGATGGGGTAGACAGTATTATCATCCTCTTCATTTTACCTGAGAATACGGAGGCTAAGAGAGACTGACATGTTGCAGTTTATTGCTGGCAGAAGGAGGGTGTAAACTCACGCCTGCTGGCTGGGGAGGCTGAAGTCAGCTCTGTGCGCACTGGAAATGCGGGAGGCCCCTCCTCCACTAGCTTCATGATTCCAGGCAGAGAGACGTCAATTAGTATAACACTTCAGGATTTTTTGCATTCTGCACCCATAACCCCAGAGAGAAGAATGACCATTCACCTGTGTGCATAGAACACGGTCTGTTCTCAACCATTTGAGAAATTTGGAAGATCTGTAAGTCTTTAGATCTTTTTTTATGTTCTGACATTCGTGACACTAACATGCTAAGCCGTGTCAATTTCTTGCTCAGTTATAATGCTCCTGCTTCAGCTAGTTTTTCATTTGGGGACACAGCTGGGCACAGTACAGCAACGATCATCCTTTGGACACTTTAAAACACCAAAAAGTTCCGAGTTATGAGATACAAAAGGACTCAGAAAAAGGCAGGTGAGGTGCCTTGAACACATTAGAGGAGGACTTTGGAAAGGGGAATTCTGAGCTCAATTTTTTTTACACCAATTTCTATGCAGCAAAAAGAAAACAAAGGTTTGAGAATTAAAAAAAACCTTAAGTTCAATAGTTTACTGGGAGCTTTTATAGCTCTGGGTGTATAATGACTTCTTAGACATAGTTCTTATCAATGGTGGCAGCAGTGGATGGGAAGCTATGAAAAGTGGTTACTTACTAGCTACTACTTGGACTGCTATAATCCTATATGGCATATTTCATTTAATTCTCAAAATATCTGTTTGAATTTGTAAATATTTTTCCATTTTACATGTGAATAAATGATGATTCAGGGACATTAAGCAATTTGCTCAAACTGTCAGAGCCAATTAATGGTAAAATTATCTGCTAGTAACCAAACATTCAGTTCCAGTTTGTCTGTCTCCATTTTCAACATCTTCATATTATTCATAGAGTTCATTTCCCTCGTAACTGTGTCTTGTATTTAGCTCCTGCAGAGGTCTTATTTCTACAGGCCTGATTATCTGTGTTCTTGTTTCCTATGAACTCAGAGAATGTGAGCTGTTTCCATAGAACAGGATGTGAGGTCTAGAAGAGGAGGATTAGTGTCTTGCTCCTGTTTGCATTTTCAGCTGTTAGCATATTTCCTTCACTGAATTAAATTTTCCTTGAGTTCTGCTATTTGCTGGGCACAACACACAGTGTGAGATGTACTCTGGCAAGTAAGACAGATACCCTCCCTATGCTATGGGGTAGAATCTGCTGTAGTTGATCAGAGTAGAAATGAATTTTACAAGATAAAAAACGAGGAATTTGAAACTAACACGAGTGCCATGAGGTAAAGGAACAAATATTTGGATAAGTGGATGGAGAGAACATGAACAATAAAATAGTCACTGTAGTGGGAGTGTGACTTGAAGGATGGGGAAGAGCCAAGGTTAATGGACAAGCATTCCAATGGGAGGAACAAGACGGAGTGAAGAACCTGATATGTGAAAAATCTTGACATGTTCAGTTAGGAAATGAGATGAGCAGAGAAAACGGCTGATGAGATTTACACAGAGCCTCTAGGGGTATTTTTGATTTTAGGTCAAGAGCCATAAAGTAGGCAGGCATTAAAAAAACGATAAAGCAATGACCATGGGGATAAAGAAAATAGGACTGTGTCAAAATTCTTTTGAAGGTAAAATTGGCAAAGCTAGCTGATGGCTGGCAGGTGAGAGAGGCGTCAAGACTGGCCTGAGGGAGGGTTTCCAGGTCCACTAACTAGGCACTGTTTATGGTAACAGCGAAGACTGAAGATTTGAGGACCACAGGAGGAGTTGGGGAAGGTAGTGAGAATTAACTCGGGTTTGAGATGACTACTGAGCACCCAAGTGGAGATGCAGAAATCCGACAAGGGACTGCAGCCTGTCTCTATTTGGTGACAGTCTTGTCATTTATTGGTGGACATGTTGCATGGCTGAATGTGGGATGAAGCAAGTGGGTTATTCAAATAACAAACCTACATACCTGAACGGTATGAAAAGATGGTCAATTACTAATGAAAAAACATTCTACTGCGGATACAATAGCTTTTTGTACAAGATTGCTTCAGGGTTTTATCACCAGCATAAAAAATTTGAATTACACAAACTCCAAGTTCATAATATGTGCAGTAGTAATTAGCAATTAAGCAATTTGCTGAAGAAAGTATTGCCACCCTCTGAGATTATAAATAATTTATGTTTCATATATATGTATGTGTCAAGCCAATATGCTTTTATTACCTGAATGAGGAACAGGAAACTAGGACTTCCAAAGCTCATCTCTTTGCCTTACCTGTCAGTCATGGTAATGCCTGAAGATGGATAAAGAAATTCACTAGTTTGCTTTAAGAGTTAATGCAGCCAATTTTCAGAAGGGTGTAGGGGATATTGCTTCCATTTTCTCCCAAGAGCAGGCATACATCCACATAAAATGTTGGCCATGGTCATTTTTAAGGAGATTTTTCTATGTGGAAAAAATGTACACATGACTTACAGCAAGAGTCCTGTCTCATCCCTCAGCCCGGGTCTCCATTCAGTTCGATCATTGTTTTAGAAACCTAGCTTGGGATATAGCCAAGAGGGAAAAATTAAGACCTGAGGTTTGCATCTTCCAAACACTGTCTTGCACTTTCTACTATATATTCATTTGGAAAACAAGAACCATGCAGCTTGCAAAAGGGCAAGGCCACCTTCTAACTCATAGTAGAGAAGAAGACTATGCAAATGAACATTTACTCTCTTGCTAAGCAAACATGGTCAGTTATTACAATGGGGCCAATGAGAGAATAGTAAAAAAAAAATCACCATATGGAAAATAAACAGAATTTAAGCAAGAGAAGTATTAATCAGAGAGTTACATCCTTGGTGTGGGAATATCATCTGAGAATATGAAGAGATAAATATCACGGTAAATTTCCAAGTAAGTTATGATGATTTCCATTAGATGCCTGCGAAGAGCATTAAAGATGATCTAGTGAAAAATATTATAAAAAAATTATCCTATATTTGCCACTGTTATGGTGTTGCTGTGTTCGGCCCAGTAGATAGACCTATGAGATAAATAACACTGAGAAAAACATACATCTTTAGCCCTGAATTTCTTCCCACCTATCTCTATATTACTGTGATAAAATATTGACAGGGATAATATAACAACTGTAAGAAACAGAATAGAAATGGTCTAACGAAAAAAAAATGTTTAAAGACTTTGAGTCCCTTTCCCTACTTTTCTTTCTGATCTCTATGAAAACCTTGTAGATAAGGCACCAGGATAACCACAGTGCGCTGATAGGGACTGTGGGGAGGCGTCACGGCCGGCATGATGAGCCCAGGGAGGACTCACGACCCTTGTGGGCTATGTGCAAACCACCTCCCTAAATGATTTTAAATGCAATAATCCAATGGGGAAATCATCCTGTATAACTTCCTTTAACGGCTTCCCAAGGCCCGCACAGGATTCCGATTCCTTGCATATTTCTAGCACTGTCATCATTAGCTCCTCCCCACAGCCTCATCTTCTGTCCTCACACATATCTTACAGTCTGCCTTAGAGCTGTCTGGTCTGCCTTAGAGCTGTCCGCCACATACATCCTGCTGCCTTCTGCTCCTAGCTGTTTCCTAGTCCTGTAACATGATTTGCCTTTCAGAACTCACACCAGAAAGGTGTTCACTTGGTTAACTCTGGCTCATTCTTCCTTCTAGATTCAATCTAGGAATCACCTATTCCTGAGAGCCTGTACCACTTCCATCAACTTTGTGTCCCCCCGGCCCCCTGTCCTCTTGCCTATTGTTGCACATCCATCGTCATGTTAACAAAATATTCGTTTCCACACTTGTCTTCATTACTACATCAAATACAGAACAAAAGAGAATAAAGGAGTGCCCACCTTTTAGAAACAACACCCAGCCTGCTACTAATGTGTATTCAATCTATGCTGTTATTTGTTTTCTTTTTGATTGAACAAAACAATTCAATACTCATTTCACTTTACTTTGTCCCAAATCTCCTTGCTCATCACTTGCAGAGACTTCCTCAACTCTTGAAAATAAGACTGTCATTTCAGGGGCAAAATCAATACGCTTCTCTAAAGTAATGGGCAGCTGGGAGTAAGAAAGGATTGCTTTGATTAAGTGAAGGGGAACCTAAAGAGTAGAGAAAGCCAGCTGTGGTCTGCCACACTGTGACAGGACGTGCTAATTTCACAAGGGGGATGCCAGAGTTCCTGGAGAGGGAGTGGGCATAGTGAGCCTGAAAACACAGATAACTCGTAATCCTTCTAAAGTTTCTATTTCGATTTTGGCAGAATTGTAATTGACCACCTACGCAGGCGAGATAATGTGAAATCTTTTGAGTAGAAATTCCTGAAAAGCCTGATTCAAATTCAAATGCAGTGAGAATAAAAGGGATAGACTTTGTGCATATGTGTATGCATTCTGTTTTTAAAAGCACCATTCTAAAATCTGGTTGATAGTGAAAATAATAAGCAATGTTAGTTTATATGTAAACCCATTAAAATTTTTAGAGATAAATTCACCCACAAATGTAGAACGCCCTTGCTCTTAGATCAAACATATTCCTGGAGAATTCAGCTTTAAAATATAAAGCCTAGGACAGTTATTCTTCCTGAATATGAACCACTACCTTTGTCTTACTTGCTAAAGCAGGGTGGGGAGATGAAATCGGCGAGTGGAGGCAAGAGGAGAGCAGTTTAAGTGTCCGACGGCAGTGTGCTGGTCTGCAGGCCCTTTCAATGCAGTTTGCTGCATGAAGCATTTATTATGCACCCTCAGGAGCCCAGGTGAGGTCCTCCATTTACAAAGGTGAACATGACATCACCTTGAAAACATTTATTGTTCAGTAAGAGCCTGTGATCTGTGTAGTTTTCCGTTACATTCTTAAAAATCCTTTAATTGCCACATTCTCAATGAACTCTTACAAGTTTGCAGCCTCACCCCTCTACTCATCCTTGAATTCTTACTACTAAGGGTTAGTGATCATGCTGTTATTCCCTTTCTCACACTGTGCTGATACTGTAGGCTTTTGGTGGGTTCTTCAAGCCAAAGAAGAAGATTCTTGGAAAGAATGAGATGTGATCAAGTGTCCAGGAACACGGATTCGGCATGATAAGACAGGAGTCCAAATCCAAAGTCTGTACTTGTTAGCCAGGTGGTTTTAGTCACTTAAGATCTCCATGTCTCTGTTTCCGCTGGTAAAATGTGAAGAATAATATTACTCGCCTCAATGGTTGCAATCAGCATGAGTGCTGATATACATACGTGCTTCTTAGCCCAGTGCCTTGCGAGGAACAGGTGCTCAATAGTAATAGCTAGTGAATTTTTACACACGCACCCCCCAAACCAGGGCCCACATCATAACTGCAAATCAAAACCATCAGGACTTGCTCTTAAGCTCTCACCCATAGATGCTTTTACCTGTGATTAGGTGGTATTCTCACCTATCCAACTGTCCAAGAAAGAAACCTGGGCCACAGCCTAAAAGTTAATGTAGAAGAAGCCTTCCGACCACGCCACCCCCATTCTAAATGTGCCCCTCTGGGATCATGTGATTGTCCCCCTGATGCCAGTAAGCTCAATCTGAATGACTGCTGTTCATCTCTCTCTGAGTTTGTAAGTTCCAGAAGGTCAGGCACTTTGCTGTTTTATCTTCTTTATTCTCAACGCTTAGTAAAATTTTTGGCACTCAATCATTAGCAAACAGATGAATGTCCAATAACCATTTGATAAACGTATGCATTACAGCGATGGATGAGCTAAAAAAATACTCTTTTGAATCTGCTCTGCACTGAACACTAGGCTCTAAGATGCTTTACTGATTTTCTTTTTTCTGCCCAACATGATTTTACTGCTGAACGAGCTGTATTACAAACTGCCCAAATACAGAGAGTTATTTTCATTCTGAGAAAATTAAATGTATCTTTGATTTCATTTACTGAAAGTTCCTATGAAAAAACAACCACAGATCTGTTCTTGTAAAGGAGCTCTTGGCTGTGAGCAGTATGTATCATGCCTGGTCATGTCGAGATTCATGTGTACAGATATATGTAGGAAGATTCTGGCCTCACAAAAACTGTACTTCAAGAATCTTGTATTAAAGCACTCACAAAATACTTATCCGGCCCATAATTATACCTGGCAGTGACCTGAGGTGAGATGAACAAGAGTGAATTAGATTTATCAAGACGAGAACATTGAGACCCTGAACAAGACCGGGTGAAAAATGAAAGTTACACTTCTCTATGGAGTCGAAAACTAATAGAGACTCAGAGAAGGTTAGAGATGACAGGAATCTTCATTACTATCTTCTAGAAAGTAAGTGGAAGACACTAACAAATGGCTTGGGCGGGCTTTAGAATTAAGGACACTTATGTTCCGATTGTGGATTTGCCAGTTGCAGCTTTCAGATCTCAGTTAAATTACTTAACCTTCTGAATTGGAAACTTAACTAAAAGAAAGAGACAACAACACATTTCTTAAAATATTTCTATGCGAATTATATGACGTCATGTACTTAACATGATGAATATAGCACAGTATCAGGCAGAGTCCGAGTTCTCAACAAAGGTTACTGTGATTACTTATCATTTAAATCTATTATTTTACAGATGCAAAATATAGTAGGACTCAAAGTAAGAACAGAATTTTCTAAAGAACACATGGCAATGTGGAGCTAAGATCGGGATTGTTGAAGTATGACTAACAATTCCAAGTCTGGTATTCCTCTCCTCTCTGTCTTCTCCCTTCTGCCTACACATCATAGGAAATATAGTCACAGGTAGAGGACAATGGAAAGTCACTGAAAGGACTTTCTGGTCCTAGAAATGTGTACATCAAACTGCACAATTCAAGAAGTTTTCTGTTGCTAGAATCTCTTCTTAGTGCACCTATATGACTTGAATAAATATAGGAAAGCCTCCTTTAAGTGAATTATAGTTTGGAATAATAAACTGTAATTCTTCAGTGTTAAGGAAATTCTTCAGTTTTAAGAAATAAAGTGAGAACTGAGCGTATTCTGAGAGCTGCTTGGGCCCAGGACTGGGGTAGAAGAGAGTCAGCTTCTGTAACATTGTGTTACTGCAACATGGAAACGTGAGAGGATATCTTGGTCCCGTGGGAACTGGGTAATTTTAACCAAGTCTTTAATACAAAGTCAAGATCATAAAGGATAGACTAGAAAAAGAACAATCTTCCCTCCGTTAGAGAGATGATGGCAGAGGGATTGTGTGCAAGTTCATCTTACAGTTTGTGTGTAAACCTTAGTTGGAAAAAAAGATAAAGTATTTTAATCACGGATTGTGCTTCAATTTGAGGTTCAATTCAAGTAGGAGGTAAATATTACATGAGGAAACTCCAAGCTGAGAATTAGTACACTATCTGTTTTCATTTATTGATACTCCTTAAATGCCTAGTAGAAACAAATGCAGAAGTACATCTGGGGGGAGACTCTATCAATATGAATAATTAATACTCTGAGAGCTTTGAAAATAAAAGAATCTGATAGGATGATAAATTAAGAATGTTTAAATAATTATAAATATAAAAATAAATTTAAACCATCAGTCAACAATAAAAGGAGCAAGCTTGATAAGGAATTAAGTACAACTTTTAGATATTAAAAATTGAAATTAAAGACTAATGAAAAAAGACTGAAGAGAAGACATATATAAAGAGAATTAGTGAATTGACGTATAGCTAAGAAAATTATCTATAATGTACTGGGGAGAGAAAAAGAATGGAAAATAAGAAAGATATTAAAAAATACAGAAAATAGAATAAGAAGATTTAAAATACATCTAATAGTTTGGAAAGAGAAAACAGAAAGGATGTTAGAGTATGGGTGATACAATATGTAAAGAAATCATTACCAAAAACTTTTTTTAGAATGGACAAAAGTCATGATTCTTCATATTTGAAATCAAAATGAATGCTGTGCAGAATCGAATTTGGACATAGAACCATCATAGTACAATTACAGACTAACAAAGTAGAACGATTAAAACAATAAGGAGAAAAGATAGATCACCTAGAAAGAAATACCACTACACTGCTATCAGGTTACTGGTGAGCACCAAAGTAGCCAGAGAACAGAGTATCTTCAAAGGCTTGAGAAAATAAAACTATCATGCCAATATTCTATACTCAGGTAGAATAGAATACCAAATGACACAGAGTCAAGACACCAAAGTATTTTCAGATACTTAAAAACTGAGACCTTACAAGCTGTAGCTAAAAATACTGTATATACACACATACACACACACACACACACACACACACCCCCTTGATAAATATAGATATATCTTCTATATATATATATATCTTCTATATATATATATATCTTCTATATATATATATTTTTTTTTGTTGTTGTTGTTTAGAAAGAAAAACTTAATCCAGAATGAGGTCACGGGATGAATGAAGAAATGGTGAGTAAAAAAGGAGGTTAGGGACTTGGGGATTTCGCTCAGTGGTGCAGTGCTTGCAAGCGCAAGGCCCTGAGTTCCTGAGTTCAATCTTTAGCAACACTCCCCACCCCAACATTGCTTATGTAACACATGGATACACCAACACTGCTTATGTAAACCATGGCGATGATAGGTAATTTAGGGAGGGCAAACACAAGAAGAAACAAAAATACCAGAGAACAGTAATAGGTGGTTCAGAAAAAAGTAACCTGAGTTAAAGTGGTTCAAGGTCTTTGGATGTTAGAGAGTTCAGAGGCCACTTAACTTAAAAAATGTAAAGGTAGTGAACCAAATACAGACACTGACATGGATAAATTCCTAAAGAAATTGAAGACCGAAAAAGGGAAGGAATAAAGGAAACTCGATCAATTTAAGAGAAGATAATAAAAAAGAAAAAACAACAGACAGAGAAAACATGCTAACTATAAAGCAATAAAATAGAAATACATCCAAATAGATACCTAATAATCGTAATAAATGTAAATAGTGTAAACTTGCCTTTTAAGAAAGGGTCAACTAAAGAATACATGGACACAAAAAAGTTGAAGTTGAAAGGGAGAAAAAGAGAGAGACTAGGAAAAATACAGTAATACCTAGGTTCACAAACACCTCTGTTCTCGAACAGAAGCATTCTGCAAAATGTTGCTTCCATTTGCGAACTCTACATTGGGTGACAAACATGACTTTCACCATTTTCCCCAGAATGGTGGAACAAATTAAGTCAGTGAAGTGAGGTACTGCTGTGTGGGCCTTAGGGCAAAAGCATTACAATATTAGGAATAAAGAGGTTTGTCATATAATGTGTCAAAAAGTAATTTCTCAGGGAGCAACGTCCATTCTAAATTTATATAATATGTTAGGCTAAAATTAGGAAAAGAAAAAAGAATTAAGATGTGTTATGTCCATATCCCAAATCTCCATGATGAATGTAATCATTATGTACCGTAAACATGTATCAATCAAAATGAAAAATAAAATACATAAAATAAAAATTAAGAGAACAATACAAAAATTGGAAGTCCAAACTCCTGGTTGAGATTTAGTGGAATTATCTTGGCTATTAATATGTATGAGATAAAAATTATGAAATGTATTATAGTTATGAATATTAATAATAAATGCTGAAGAACATGTTCTTTTTTAGCACATATGCAATATTTTTTAAAAGTTGATCATGTACCAGAAAACAGCACATCTCAATACATACTAATGAGTCAAAAGCATCACGTATACTTTCTAACCACAATGCAAAAAAGTAAAGCAGGAACCAAAAAACAGCGAGGGAGATAGGTAAATAGCAAAAGGCAATTAGAAATTCATTCTTAGGCTGACAATTAAAAAACCACACTTCCAATTAACTTGTGCGCCAAAGAAAAATAGACTGGAAATTAGGTTATATGTTTACGAAAATAATACATTTCAAAACTTACGGTGTATAGCAAATGCAACTCTCGTAGGGAATTTATGACCTTTACACGTTTATATTAGAAAAGAAGGTTGAAAATTAGTGGAGCATTCAACCTCAGATGAGGCAAAAACCAAAAATAACATAATAAGTATAATGGAAATAATACAAATGTATAAACAAAATGTATTAAATAAGAAGTAAAGTAGAAATGATCAAAATGCTCATTTTTGTATATGGCAAGACCAACAAAATAAAGATAACTTGCAAAACTATCAAGAAAATAAGAGAAGACAGAAATAAATAGATTGGGGGAAAAAGGTAATGAAACTGAATTGCTCGGAAAATTTAATCATGAGAATACTTTGCAATTCACCAATAAATTCCAGTAAATTTGAAAAAAATTAAACAGACAACTGTAACTTACTAAAACTGATTCGAGAAGATATTTTCTACATGCATCAGCTATTAATCATTAAATGAACCAAGGTTTCCCTCTTCAGCCCGAATAGTCCTAGTCTGTTGTACTTTCCTCATATGCTGAATTTCAGGGATGCCCCCGTTCTATGCATGTATTTCCTTCTGTCCCCCAATTACATAAACAGTTCACACTCTATGCCAGAGTCTGTTCTAAGCACCTGTGAAAATGAATTAGACATGTTCCCCGCCTCAGAGGGACTCAGAGTCCACTAGAAGCTCAGAGAAAGAACACGAAGATGCAGTGGCGTGGGGCGTTCAAGATGTGGAGAGAGAAAAGGCAGAGCTGTTCTTGTTCTTCCAGATTTCAGCACAGCATTGGAAGTTAAAAGGCAGCAGAAAGGTCGTACACTACCTATTATTTCTTTATTTACTTAAGACTTTAAAGTTCTTATTTGGAATTGATTTTCAATCTAAATTTGCAAAACAGCATAAAAAACTGAAAGGTTCATTAACTAAATATTAACCTACTGGAGCAGAGGATTGTACTCAATTCTACAGTCATGCAAGGTGGGAAGACAGAAAAAGGGAAGAACGTCCATTAGAGTTCGGCCATCTGTAAGATGTTTCCAGATGTTTTCTCAACAGAGCCTGGAGTGGGCGAGTCAGTTTAATACTGGAAAATAACCGGTTCTGGCTCTCCAGTTCCTTTCAATTGCAAAACATCCTCGGTCCAAGGTAGCTCTGGGAATCTTTAACAAGCATCCCTTTGTTTGGGAAGGAGCCCTTGATGTAGTGCCACACACAAATAAACAGTAAAGGGTATTTCTTTCTTATTGCTCTGGTTTTTAAAATAGCTTTCCCAACAGGTTGATCCTGGAGTCAGTCTGATACACAAATACTATTCTAGGAAAAATCTTCTTTTTGTCAGAGCTGTGTTTCCTGGTCAACCGTGGTCTAGGGGAAATGAATCAGGTCTAGCAGCTCTCTACTTCTTTGTTCTCACCATTGCAGGAGCCCTTTGAGTCCTAAATTCAGCACTTTGCTTCTCTCCCCCTTCTCTCTAGCTTCCTTAGAATCTCTATTTTGGGTGTATGTAACTTTAACTTCGGTCTAGATTAGAAACAAAACAAAACAAAACAAAACAAAACTATATTTCTCACATTTTCTCAACTGCAGGCAATGCAAACCCTTTTATTTGTAAAGAAAATGAATGTTGTTACAGCACCTATCAGTGGTAGAGATATCTGTATGAGGAATCCTTTATCCAGAAGAGAGAAGTGTATATAATGCCAGGACAAAGACGCTTCCCAGAACATCTGGCTGACTACTGGTCACAGGAACCAGATAAGCCTGAATGGAAGCTCATTAGTAGATTTTTCCTATGCTTTCTTCCCATTTATCAATTCTTTACTTATCTCTGTGATTTCCTTGATTGAAGATATTGAACCATCAGTAACATCTTGCATGGTTAGGAAATGTTGAGTTTGTCTCTCTTTTCATATTTCATGTGTGGCACGAGCTCCTTTTGTTAACAGAAAGGACCAGGTGCCAATGCGGCCCCAGATGACAGCTCACAACTGCCTCTATTAACCTCATCCAACTCTCCTCGCTCTGTCTTTTAAAATTATTGATATCAGTGTTTGGTCTTTTCAGGAATTCAGGCTGGTTTTTATCAATGATTATACAGCAGGGTCACCCAGACAGCTTTTAAAAATCCAGGTGCTCAGACTGCACCTCAAGTCCATTACATCAGAATCTCCGGAGGGCTGGAAACTAGGTATCAGAAATTCTTAAATCTTCTGGATAATGCCAATATGCAGCCTAAACTGACAAGTACTGTTTAATGATTCTTAAATTTGAATAAGCATGTAGCTTACCTAGGTATCTCATTAGTTACTATGCACATCCATGGAGGCCCCTGACATTTTGCATTTCTTTGGTGCTCAAAGGTGACACTAGAAGAAGCACAAGAACAGTCTTTAACACTGTAAGTCACAAGTTACTAGGGAAGCTAAGTTTGCCTTCGCCTTCTCCAGTTCTCCTCAGTGAAAGACTGGCTGTCATCTACCCGGACACGGGACCTGTTCACTTGTGCACACTGAAGTAGCAGGTGTTTAGTAGCGACTCAGCTCCACCATCTTGGAGCTTCCTGTGGTCCTAGGGCTCCCCTCAGTTCCCAGAAACAAGGGTGGAGGTACTAGGGAAAGCCATTTCCTTGACTCTCCATAATCAGACAGGACAGCGCCCTACTCTTCCACATAAATCCCTCAAGAAGCAGAATCACTTGCCAGTAAGAGGAACAGCTAATGAAAGGCTAATTCAGACATTTTCAGACAAAAAGAAACACATCTAGTGTGTTTACTGAAACACAAGCCCTGTGCATGTGGGCCAGGCCCTAGGGTCAGCAGCTTCAGAGTCAGGAAGGTTTCTTCCTGGGGCAGCAGCCACGCTGGAGCAGGAGGGAACTGTCTGCTGAGCAGCAGCACCTCCCACGAGCTGTGTCAGGAGATTTTGAGCGTTCCGGCCTCCCTCTGGCGGAAGAGTCTAATGAATGCTAATAAAAGTGAAATACCACTTTATGCTATTTACTGAAGAAATCCAATTCTTTATTTAAAATGAATGTATACCCACTCACAAGAGATGGTTTTTATGTCTTCCTTTAACCTCCTGACTCTAGTGGACCTCAGAAAGACAAAGTCCGTCTTTCATGTTCCCAGAAGTGTGACCTACTGTACCTGCTCTGGTCAGAGGGCCAGAAAGCTTGGAGGGTACATGAGAAGGAGCCCGGACAAAATCTGAGCCAGTTGTGTGACCCTTCGCTCTGGTCCTTGCTGCCCTTATTGGCCTTTGGCAAGTTCTTAAACCCCTTAAAATCTCTGGTTTGTCTCTGTAAATGGGTTCACAAGAGGAGTAAAGATGTATTCCGGAAGCAGGTTCATATCAAGGACTTAATCGGTCATACTTGTTTTTGTTTCTTGACGTTTTTGGTTGTTTCAAATTAACTAATCCCAGGCATAAAAGAATGTTAAAAACCCCCTTGTGGGTAGGAGAAGAAAGACTCTGAATCTGGGAAATGAAAGTCTAAGTTGAACAAATGTTGAGTATTCAATGCTCAGAAAAGAAACGGCACATGGCCATTCGTTAGGAAATGGTTGTCCTTCTCCTTCCTTCCAGCGTGGGTTCCAGACGAGGGTGCAGCCTAGAGAAGGCCAAGCAATCTGACCAGGGCACAGGCGTCTCCTAGGCTTGGACTCGGGGTGGGTGGCAGAGGAGAACGTGTCTCAGACAGCCCGGAGCCAGGTCTCCAAGGAAACTGGAATGGTGAGCTCTTGCTGGTGTTTCCTCAAGGCAGGAAGAGCCCAGCTGCCTCTCCACAGCAGGCCCAGCGGGTGGGGGCTGCTTTTCAAGGTCCTCTGGGTTTTCCATAATGGCTTTCTCAATACATGAGTCGCACAAAATAATTATGTACATGAATTTGCTACTCCATAGTCCCAGGTTGAGTATTTGGTACTTGAGAAAGGTACAAAATGCAGTAGGCTTGGTGTCGAACCCTCCTCCAGGCAGTTACAGCCTGAAAATCTCACATTTAAGATGCTAAAGGTTTTGATCATTCAATTTAAACTTCCAACTGCGATTTATTTTAAACCTACTATATCATTAATTTGGATTTAATATCTTATACGTTAACACATAGCAAGAAGAAATTAAAAACTTTGTCTCTCATAACATTTTAGCCTCAGAGTAAATGTCTGTTTTGTCTCAGAGTAAATGCCTATTGGTTTTTGTTTTTATTATAGGACCAGAATTTAGGCTTAGTCTATCTCTAAAGAAAGTTCTGTTTTGCTCAAAGGAGATTCAAAGAAGGATGAGAAAGCAATTCAAAGGCGAGGCCTTTTTATTTTGTGATGGTTAGGTGTACCGAGGACTGCTGGAATTTTCTAGATAGAAAGATGATGGTTTTGATGGGGGGGCTATTCTGTGCTAGACACAGTTAAGGAGAAGTTAATTTTTTAATTTATTATGAGTCAGGAATTATTCTAGGCCATTTTCATAATTTTCCCATTTACTTTTCACAATAACTCAGTGAAGAAGTTATTACTCACCTATGGAAAGAATGAGGAAACTGATTTTTATAGTTCCAACATATTCTTCAAGACGTAGAACTAGTAAGTAGTTGAGCCAGAATCAAACCCAAATGTGTCAGGTCTGCTTACACTAAGTAGTACTATGGTAAAGACGGTTCCGAAGCATTGGCCACTTACACACCCAAGACTTTTTTGCACTCACATTAAGGCCTACTGCAGGTTGGCTGTGACCCAGGTTCCATCCATGTCCTTCTGTGCTGCAGGCTAAAGGAGCAACCTTTGCTTGACTTACAGAAGAGAGAGAGGACAGAGGATGGAGCTAAGCAGGACTCTGCTTCCACACACGGTGCATGGGACAGAGCAGGCAGGGCCCAGTCTGCATCACTCCGGTGGGAAGCTGGAGGGAGAGGACAGGTATCTTACAGGAAAGACAGGGCAAGCCAGGGACAGCCACACAACCTACCACACTGAGTGTAACTCCCAGCATGGCAATTTTCATGTTCTGAAAACTTAAATGCGTAATACAAAATAGGGCATTTCTATTGCTCATACATTTATGAAATCAGATATTTCAAATTTTGGTTTTGCCTCCAAATACTCTTTATATGCCAAACTGTAGATTCAAACAAAGTTTTACTATAGAGATGAAAAAAATCTCATGGCTTATCTCGATCCTAATGTCAGAAAGCCTATTTGAAATGCCTATTTATCTAAGTATATTCAAAGGTATTTTGTGAAATGTACATGTATTATGGAAATCATGATCAGTTACAACTACATTAATCATTTTGGTCAAAGAAACCCACCAAGTCTGGCTATATTTACCAAGGACTCCAGCTTGGAACCCTTGTAAAGAGGTCTGCCCTATTATCCCTTCTTGCTCCTTTATCATCCTTCTGACCCAATACCAGCACAAGTTTACAATGGTCTCATCTCTGCTGCCCTCTGATCAGTGTCTCAAGGTTCCACGAGAAAAGGCACATAATTGGTTGGAATTTATGATTCTACCTATAGTCTTCCAACTATCCTCATGTATGCATGTGGAGAATGACTCGCTCTTGAGAGAAAAGTGGCCACTGAAGAACTGTCTCTCATCACAAAAATGAAGTCAGTGAATTCAATAGTATATTGTACTAATCCAAGGGGCTCAAAACCCTTCAAAAGATAGGAACAGCTTTCCAGGGAAGGAAGAATATGGCTTTGCAGTCTAGTTGTGCTGTCACGACAACCCACAAGGTCTGTCAAACACACACACACACACACGCACACACACACACACACACACACACACACACACACACAGGCCACTCAAGTGAAGTGTGCCCGGCATCGTTTTTCTCCGTAGTGGAAGGCATAGTGACCAGCAGCTGTCTTGAAATAAAGATGAATGACAGAACAATCTGGCAAAGGGACTATATGTAGAGGGCTTTCTAAGGTAATGGGCATTTTGCTAGGGGCTTTGCATATGTACTGGACACAGATTGTTTTATTTTTTAGTGTATCAGTTTCCCTACATGCACTGTAACAACAATGAATTGTTGTATTTTATTGAGTTGCAATTTTCTGATTTTAAAAATAAGATAATGATATTTAAGGGCCACTGAGAATTACAAAAGTTTTAAGACGAAAGGTTCCTAGCATAGTTGCCAGCACACAGAAGGCACCTGTGTTGGGCAATTTTATATGTCCTTATTTGACTTGGCCCAAGTCCCCCAGACCAGTGTAGGTGTGATGAAGGTATTCTGTGGTTATGATTAACACCTGTCATCAAGTGATTTGGGGTAAATGAGATTATCCTAGGTAATCTGGGTGAGCTCGAGTCAATCAGTTAAAAGGCCTTAAGAGCAGAGCTAAGGCTTCCCTAAGAATAAAATTCTTCTGTGGACTCAGCACTAGTTGTTGCCTGAGGGTCCAGCCTGTTTTTCCTGATAAGGTTGAACATCAGCAGATTCTGTGCTACCTAGTCAGCCCCTGCAGCTAGGCAAACCGATTCCTTGTGTACTCAAGATGATAGACAGACAGACAGACAGAGGAACAGATGACAATGACAAATGGGCTTTTGAGGAGATAGAGCAGTGAGTTCCTTTCACTGACAGGTGTAAAGGGAGGCTACATGACCATATGAATATGCTGCCAGGGGGATTCACAGAGCAAGGTGTGATTAGCTTTGAGGGCTTTTAAGTTTCTTTTCATTTTAAATTCCAGATTCCATTTTCTAATTGTCCCCATTGATATTCCTGGGGTGTCTAGGCTCAAAAAAGAAGGTACAACAGCTAAAAATCAATACAAAAGAATGGTCCAGAAATGTTAGGATTTTTCTGGGGAGCTCAAGTGCTGCCTTACCTGGAATATGTGGAGACAGCAAAGCTCAGACTTCTGTTTCTGACAGGAGACCACATACCATGAAAAGTCCTATTTCAAAACTAGTAAGATACTGGATAAAATACTCCATTAAGAAGTAATCCTGGCTTCTCAGGAATTAAAAAGAAGACTTCTAGACCTACTAACCCTTTCTGAGAAAACCAAATATGGAGCGTTCTACCAGAAGAATGCCTGTTTACACATCTGAGTACAAGGGAAGCCTTTTGGAGGGCAGTGGTGAGGATGCTGGTGAAAGAGGGTTCTGCGTGGGCAGCATGGCTGGCACTGTTTGTTCATCTCTAGAATCAAATATGTATTGGTTTATATCCCAGCTTGATCTGCAGTATTTTAAACTGGGAGGTGAGATGAGATTGCCAAGGAATTGAGAACAGATGAAGAGATCTAAAGGCTAAACTGTGGGTCTTCTAACACTCAGACTGAGGAGGTGAGGAGGATCCTTCTCTGGAGCCAGCGGGGTAGGTAGAAATCTAAAGAGGGTGGCATCCTAGAACTAAGCAAATCAAGGCCTTTCTGGGAAGATGAAATGACCAGTGGATCCACATGCTGCTTCTTTGCCAGGTGAGATTATATAGTATAAATGACTTATATTTAGCAACATGATGTCATTAGTAATTTTCACAAGCGCAGTATCTGTGGAGTACTAGGGAGGTGAAAGCCTCATTAGAGAGGATTCAAAGAAAATGGACAGAGTTGAACCACATCACAAAGAAGCAATGTGTCAAATGAAGGAATGGGGCATTCTCTATGATTTCTTCAACCAAGTGAATGACACAGAAAAGGGGGATATGTGTTTATACTAAAAGGGAATTAAGAAATGTAGCAACCAAATAAACACAAAGGCCCTATTTGGATCATGATTTAAACAAACTAGAAAACTACATAAAGTTGAATATGGGACTGACTGTGACATGGTATTAAATCTTTATGGTACTTAAAAAATGTTCTTTTTAGTATTTTGGATGCATTTGGAAGTATGTGGAATATTAAATGACCATGCTTTTGAGGATTCCCTTTTGACTCCAGGAATAAAAGAAGTGGCACAGGGACTTGTGTTCTCTATTTATAAACATTTTTAAGTTAACATAATAAAATATTAGAGAGAAAAACCTGAGATGTAATCTTATTTCTACTGAAATTGAACTACTAGGGCTAATGACAGTCAAGACAATAGCCAGAGATATTGAAGAGGGGTTAGAGAAGCCCCAAGTCCAAGGGCAAATCATTACTTGGAGGAATAATTAAAAAGATCTCTGGGGCCTCCACTACATAGGATCAAATATGGCTTCTCAAATAAACATCATTAAACACCTACAAAAATAATCCACCTCAAAGTCTTCCTCTGCTGAAGAAGCTACCCAGTATGCCAGAGAGAGAGAGAGAGAGGGAGAGAAAGAGGGAAAATGTGCAGAGAGGTAAGGAGCTATAGCAGACATATGAGCACAGTAGCACAGACAAGCGGCATTACGGAAGGAAAGAAGTGACTAGAGAACAAACATTTGAAATGAAAATAACTGAATTTTCCAGAATGAATGACAGATGGAACTTCACTGATGTAAGAAGCATAAAATTTATCAAGTAGGATAAATTAAGATATACCTAGCCACAATAACATGAAGATGTGCAATAAAAGATGAAGAGGAGATCTTAAAGCATCCAAAGGAAAAAAGACAGATCAAGATCCATGAAGGAACAAAATAGGCTGATAGGAAGAAATCATGGCAGCCAGCTATAGTGAAGTAGTAACTTTAAAATATGGAGAGAAAATAAGTTTCTACCTAGATATATGTGCTTAAGAAAAGTATCCTAGAATGAGGAAAAATTAAAGACAGTTTTAGAGGAAAGAAATGAGATTACTAAAAGCTACACAACAGTCCTTATCAAAAGGAACTTCTAACACTGTAATTTGGTAGAAAACAAAATGATCTTAGAAAATACGAGATGTAGAAGGAACAGGAGCAAATAAATTAGTATGTAATGTAGATCAATAAATATTGCTAATATAAACTAATAGTTAAGTGTTCTTTAAGGAGATATAAAGGTCAAACAAACATAGTACACAATAATAACTTGTAAGTTGGTGTGGAGGTGATCAAAATTAAAATACTAATTAAAACACTGCAGTATCATCTTGATTGGGATTAAAATATCAATGTTATGCTGTACTATATTTGCATGATAAATGTAACTACTTAAGAACAGATAAGGGTTACACATTTTTCAAAGCAATCGGGGTGTGTGCCTGTGTGTGAGCGTATGTAATGTGCAATACATCAGTCAGTCAACCTCTTAATCAACAAACTCCTTCAATCTAAAAAGTGAATGTAAAAGCAGGTCTAACAGCAAAAGTAAGGTGG
Source organism: Hystrix cristata (assembly GCA_004026905.1). NCBI lineage: Eukaryota > Metazoa > Chordata > Mammalia > Rodentia > Hystricidae > Hystrix > Hystrix cristata. The sequence continues at coordinate 27,340 of PVJO010005457.1, read as the reverse complement.
AGAAACTAGTCCAATCATTGCGTTAAGTGTTGGAGAAGAAGTACATACATCCATAAACAGCTTGGCGTCCTCCTCAAGCAAGCCTACTCACAATGGGGGGAAGACGGAAGTGTTCACCGAGCAGCCCACAGTCAGTCTGCAGCAATTTCAGGGAGCAAACTCCACTGGCCCCATTTGATGGCATGGAAGCTGCAAGTTAGAGGCAGCACACCCTGCTGAAGACTCACAGATAGTTGAGTCAGATTTGCAATTCCGTTCTGGCTCAAAGGCCATGCTCAGATTATCATATACGTCACGGAACCCCTCCAAAGTCGGGCATGGTGGTGGAGGCCTGTAATCCCAGCACTGGGGAGGCTGAGGCAGGAGGATCACTGGAAATTCCAGGCCAGCCTGTGCTACATAGTGAGACCCTGTCTCAAAAAACAAATAGAATAAAAGTTGATTCCTTCCTTCCTCTTGCCCTTCTCTTTTTCAGCAATTCCTTCTTGCCTGACTCCCAGTCCTAATGCCGTCAAGAAAACACACACCCTTCTCACCAACCCATCATGAACTTCCTCCGATGAACTTTCACCCAATTTCAACTTCCTCTTTGTCCACATCCGTGTTTCAAATTCCGTTTCACCTCAGAAAGTTTTCATAGTTTTCCTCTTCCTATCATTTACACTCTTATCATTAGGGTCATATAACCTTTATTCTGGATTACAGTGATCCTGTCCTTACACTGTAATCCAGAATATGCCTTCCCTTCAAATGCAAATGTTTCCAGCCCAGAACGGCCATCTTGCCTCCATCTTCCCACTGGGCCTGTGATTCTCTACTGTTGTGGGGGCACACACAATCACCTGGGTGTGTTTCAGGTTGTACTTGTGTACATGGGGTCATCCTTCTTGCAATCCACTGCGCAGGTGTGCTGACAGGGCATTTCTCTCCCTCTGCTCCAACCCCACAGTGGGAATTACCGTCAGCAGAAATCTGTGGGGCTGGTGTTCATGTCGCTTGGGTGTGCATCTCTGGCGGTGGTATGGAACACTGCACTAAACCATGAATTTCTCCAAGCAGTATCTTCAACCTCTGATATCTACTGCCTAATACCCTACCCAATATTCAATAGCATTTGCATAATGCATGACAAAGCCTTTAACTCTTTCAAGGCAGGGACCAGACCCTATCTTTTGTGTATTTAGCTCAGAGCTGGTACTTATGTGCTAGTTGAAACAATAAATGAAAGAATATTGCCATTTTTATTAACATGTTCAGTTATGTTTGACTATGTTTGGTTTTATTGTTTATAGGTACAATAATTGAGCTGTTCGCCTTTGCTGCCCCATCTAGAATTCACAGATACATAAGAATTTTTAAAGATACCATATTAATGACAGCTAGAAGTTATTTTCTACACTCCAAAAAAGCTAAAGAAACAATGCATTTACTCATATAGAGGTTAAATAAAATGACACATTGCTTTGCCTTTAGCTAGGATATATCAAATTAGTGTGTGGTAACCTATTGCTTCTATATCATAAACTCATTCACTAATACATGTATTTGATAAAAATAATGAGACAAATTAATTACTGCTAAATAAATACATATTACTCGATACATAAACTCTTTCAGAGCATGGTCTCTGTGGAAAGAAACAGATTCAAAGAACATTTTTCCTTCACCCTCTTATTAAGGGTCAGGCTTGAAAAAACAGGTGAGGGGTCCAGACCGTCTCGATCTGACTGGTGTATACATTTGACTTTAGATTCTTAAAACTGCCTTTTACTGTTTCCCCTTTCCCTTTAGGATGAGGAAACTGATTTTAATTAAAAACTCCAGAAGGCATGTTGTCCTTATTTCCTCCATCTTTGGGAGCTAATGAGCCCCAGGAAGGTTAGGCGAGTTTCTGAAAATCATGGACCACAGGGCTGTAAGTGGGATGCTCCTCTCTCACTCCCAAGCCAACCACTTAGTTCACATGGATATTCTTTCTTCTTGATGCAACAAGGAGGAACAAATTAGGCAAGATTATTTAATGATCTGTTTAACTAATATATACTGTGCACATAGCTTGTGCCATTTGAGCTGCAAGAAATCAATGGGAAGAAAGGTGGATTACCATAGGAGTGGGGGACCTTGCAGATAACACCAAAGAGTCTCAGGGGGACTTCTACCTAGACTATTTTCCCTGGGTCATGCTCTTATCCTCCTCCTGAACATTCAGTGGCTCTCCAGTAAATGTTAGAGTCCAAATACTTTGAGCCTGGTATTGTAGGCATCACATATATGGGCTCACCTACTTGTCCTTTATGATTTCTCTATGTCTCTTCATGCCTTAGCCATGAGGGGCCTGTGAATTTTTATCCGTACATCATCCACATGTTCATTGCTGTCTCTATTCACACTGTTTCCTTGGGTAGGTGTGATAGTTAACTGATTGAGTCAACTGGAGTAAGAAATGCCCAACTAAATTGAATCAGCATAGTTCTGGGTGTGGCTGAAGGGATTTACTGAAAATAGAAGACCCATCCACCCTGTTTGTGAATGACAGCAACCAATAGGTTTACGGCCTGAATGGAACAAAAGGGAAACCAAGGAGGGTTTGCTTCTATTTTCTTTACAGGAGCCCCAGTCTTCCTCTTCACCTTCTGCGTCATCTCCTAGCTTCCAGCACAGACTCTTCAGCCTTCACTGCAGACCCTGCAGCCTTCCAGAACATACCCTTTGACTTCCTGGTATGGACTTGCAAGGGATACTACAGTGAACTCCAGGCCTCTGACTGGATCCTTTGGGATCCCCTCACACATTTCTTCACCTGACTCTGTGGGTGGCCACTGTAAGCCAATCTTGCACATTCTCATGTATTTGTATATCTTGAATTAAATCGGTTTCTCTAGTAAGCACTAGGGAAAGTCTCAACCCTCAGCTCCAACTTGTATACTTGAAGACGGCTTCAGGTAAAATGCTTCCTTGCTATGTCTGTCAACACTGGACATTTTAGGCCTCCTCGTACTTTAGTCATTTTCAGCCTGTATCTTCAACTAAATGAAGTTCACCACAGCAGAGGCAAGCCACGCTTACTTATCTACCACTACAAAGTGCAATCTTAAATTTTGAAAACCAGTATAAATGCCAATTGTTGGCCTTGACTCCATGGCAGGCATAGGCACAAACGTAATCAACTTCATCTTATTTAATTCTCATAGCAAACTATAGAGAAGATGCTATAATTATAACAGATTAGAGCAGAAGCCGAGTGCAGCTGTGTCTTACAGAATACGAGACTTCATTTGAGTCCCTCCTCAGGAAGGGGAAATGAACTACAAAGCTCCAGAGATGGATTTCTCCTCTTGTATGTGTCTACATTTTTTAAAATATTTTTTACAAGAAGGTAGGAAACATCTAGGAATGTCAATGGGTACTTTCAGGACGTAGAGAGAACCTGGGCTCAAAAAGGTAGAGTTAGGAGCTTCAAAGAAAGACAATGAATTAAAAGTGTAACATGGGAGGAGACGGCTTATACACACCAATGGACCCTGGGAGTCCTTACAGGGGAACAAGAGGGAGACATGGGTGGTTTCTCTGATCACCTATCTGTGATTATCATGGATCCCGAGATATTTGTGACAGGACTCTGAAGTATCTGTTATTATCAGAGATTGTTAAGAGGATTGAGGATTTTTGATAGATTTCCACGTGGATGTGCTTTCCACTCCCTCGTCCCACAGAGGTGAGCATGACAGGAAGACAGACCAGCAGCACTGCAGAGCGGTCACAGTCTCCTTAGACATCTCGGCAGTATCCTAAACTAATCAGGCTTTTTGTAAGGCTGACATGATAATATTACATGGTTGCATTTTATTTGTGAAATTATGCTACCGACATGGCAAGAATTATTCATATTCAATATCAGATTTGGAAAAAAGGTATAGATTATAGTTGAATGACTTGCTCCCAGTCACAATGCTCCTTACAAGGGAGTTGGGGCGCAGTACACTGGATTTGTGCTCTCACGTCAGTGTCTCCCTGCAGTATCATCCCTGTTGACTGTCCAAGTCCAGGACTACATTTTCTTTCTAAACTATGTTCATAACAGAGGAAATATGTTCCATTCTCATGGCACAGTCCAGTCGTAGAGCTAATGAACAAACTGTTATTTTTCCTCTACTGTATTTCATTTCAGAGCTATCACACGACTGATGTCTACTTTATTGGTTTAGAGTAAATTATTCAGCCCTTAATTATCATACTATGAATGTTTAATTTTTGTCCTGACATTATCGTGGAAAAAGTGTGCCCTCACATTACAGGGCTGTGGTTGTGAAAGGTGACTCCACCTGCACTTCTCTTGCAAGAACGATGATTTTGAGAGAGGCCCTGAGTACTTGTAGTTTTTGCCTAAGGGCTCCCCAAAGCTGCACACTTTCCTTCTTACCTAAGAGCCAGTGATTAAAGCAGGCAACTGTTAAGTGCTGGCATATCTAGGGGAGCAATTTCTTAAAATAATTTCTAGGGAAACAGGAAGTCATTTCAAGAAATAGGAACTTTAGTTATTAATTTCTTAGAAGTAAATATAAAAGAGCTAAATTTCCTTTTAATTAAAGTACAAAGGCAGCCAAGGTTTTTTTGCAAAGCAAATACTTCTCAACTATATATTGCCAATGATCATGTGTATAGGTATAATTTTTATAAGTCCACAGATCCTCCAGGCCTGCCATCTACCCCACCAATATCTAGGGCTTATCTCAATGTCTCCCTCACCCAACTCTTTCTCTGCACTGGAACAAAAGGATCTTCTTTATTCGGTCTTCTAAATTTAACAACTTGGTCTCCTCCTCATCATTTGGATTACTATTTGCCTAGTCTTGCTCTCACCTACTACTACCCATGTCACTGCACTGGCTTGGCCATAGGCTCCTCCTTTGTGGATACCCCCCCTCTCAACGCAACCCATCCTCCCTCTGATGACTGGTGGGTTCTAACGTCTAAGTCTGACCATATTTGTTCTGTTCTTTGGACGGAAATGATGGAAAAGATAATCCAGAAAACTGGGTCAAGAAGTGGGGTTGTTACTGTGGCTGCACCTGACCATGAGACTCAGAAGCCTTCAGAATTGGTTTGTGGAAGGAGTTTGGAAAGGTCTGAAGGTGCCAACTAGAGAAGCCTTAGGATGCTGTAAGCACTTATTGATGGGAGATGCTTGTAGGAGATCAGAAGATGAGGATATTGCTAGAAATGCGGACAGTAAGGGCTCAGTTCATAAAATTTCAGGTGAAAATGAGAATTTGATTGGAAACTGGATTAGAGGTAATGCATATTTCATTGTGACAAAGAATTTGTCTACGTTTTGTCCATGTCCTGAGACTTTTTGTTTGGCTAGATTAAAAAGTGGCAGAGTAATTATCTGGTGGAAGTAATTTCAAGGCAGTATAATGTTTAGGTTATGTCGTGGGTAGTCCTGCTATGTTTTTAGCAGATCTACATTGAGAAGCAGGAGAACAAAGCAGAGTTAAATGATTTGAAAAATTTATACTTTGTCCAGAAGGAAGTTGGGGCTAAAGAGTGTGTGGTTGCTGAATAGATTAATATTAAAAGAAGCCAAGTACTTTACATCAGGACACTAGGAAAGATGGTTCTAGGAAAGATGGTCAGATCCTCTCAGGAAATGCCATGACAGGCTCAACAATATAAAAGGCTAACTCATTTAAAGACTATGCATTGAGTAGAGAGCTCCAGGGTTCCCTGCTCATCAGGCTACCAAGGTAAATGTGGTACTAGGCTTCCGAAACTGTGGTTCAAAGGGGCCTGGCTACAAACTTCCACTGAGAGCAGATCTTGATGTCGTCCCGTGTGATTCCAGTTTCACTGGTATTCAGAAAGCAAGAGTTGCGGGGTCAGAAAGGCTCCCACCAAGGTTTCAAAGAAAGGCCATGGTGGCTAGGCAATGTGCCCAAAAGGGTGTTGCATGGAGCTGTGAGAGTGAAGCGGAAGGTGCAGAAGAAGCCCCAGGAAGCCTGGGACGCCAGAAACACGGATCATCTACTGAGAAAAGTCACAGACATTGAGTACAGCCAGCCCAGGAGAAACACCGTATGTGACGCCATCAGCAAGGCCAAAGGGGCGGGGCTACCCAAAACTTTTGGAGTTTACTTCTGGTCAAAATCTGTCCTGGTCACTGACTTAGAGCTACAGGATTTAATGTTTGCCCTGCTGAGTTTTAGTCTTGCATTCATCTACTTGTCCCGACTCCTCTCTTCGGAAAGGTATTTATCTTTATCATTGTATGATGAAACTATTTAGCTCTTTTTTTTGATTTTTACAATGGTTCACAGCTAAAAGTTTGCCTTGAGTCTCAGAGGAGACTTTTCAGCAATGGTGGAGCTGTTAAAACTTTGGTAACACTTAGAGATAGACTAAATACATTTTACATAATTAGTAGGACATGAGCATTTTGGGGGACCATTGGCAGAATGTTTTAGTTTAGATCTGGAATAACCCTGAATAAAATCACAAGTGTTCAGAGGTAGGACTTTTGGAAAATGATTGGATCACGAGGGTGCTACACTTATCAGTGAATTCATCCACTGGAAGGTTAATGGCTAACTGTATTGTTAGGAAGTAGAATCTGGTTGAAAGCGACATGTCTCTGGGGGTGTGCCTTTAGAGGGTATATCTCCCTCCCTGGCTGTTCCCTTTGCTCTGCTTTCTAGCTGCCACAGGATAAGCAGCTTTCCTCTAGCACGCCCTTTCACCAGGCTATTTCTGCCTCAGAACCAGCTAACCATGAGCAGAATTCCCCCAAATCATGAGCCAAATTAAACCTTTCTTCCTTTAAATTGCAGATGCCAGATATTTTGTCTGTGGGACCTGAATGTTGACTATTTCAGAATCTCATCTGTTGTCTAAGCAGTAGGAGATGATGAGTTTTTTTTTTTTTTTAATCTTACAGATAAAAGAATCAAGGCTTAAACATACCATGCACTTTACCCAGAAAAAGGACTGGAGGGAAAACACAGCAAATATCTAACAACAATGATGCATGATTTTAATCTTTTGTTTTTCATTTTCCCCCTCTTTTAAGCTTTCCACAATGAACAGAACTAATATAAACTATATGAAAAGATTAAATAAGATGATCCATTTGAGAATCCTTAGCACAATGCTTGGTACATAAATTTTATCTCATTCCTTATTCATCTTTGTATCCATCACATCATGCAGCACCCACACTCCTAATAAAGAGCCAATAAACCAGGTTCCACTCAATTGGATTAACAATTCAACTAAAAATTCCTTTAATGTTATTTTCCCCCAATAATAAATATACAGCTATACATTACACGCACATAGGACAGCCTGGTTAAAATACGTCTCATTAAACTGAGTTTAAGACTTTGGCTACCCAGTCAAGGTGTAATACCTCACATTTATTAAGGTATTACTATGCAAAATATACTATGCTTTGTGCTTTAAGAGCACCACGATTTTAGTCATGCCAACAACTTTATGAGGTGCACATTATTATTATCCCCAGTCACAGGAAGATAAATAACATGCCCAAGGTTACCTGACCAATAAATGGAAGAAACAAGATTCATAACTGGTGTGGTCTGATTCCAAACTTCTCTAAAATCCTCACACTAAACTATAAGGCCGAGGCTTACTGGCATTTCTACACAATCATTTCTAAGTTTAAACATGCTCTAAATCACTGAGTACCTGTTATGTATCAGAAATGTTGATTCACCTTGTTTTATCCATATAATAAAATCCATTTTACCGGGTCTTTTTGCATATGAGAAAACAGAAGGTTAAACTGTATGCCTAAAGTTCTGTGGCAAGTGGCAAGACGGGGATTTAAAATCAGTTCTGAGCTAAGATTTAGCTCAGATTTAGCTGTTGCTTGCTGCCTATATTTGTGCAGGGCCATAAAGCTCCAGAATTTTCCAAACATACAGCAGATCCTTAAATACACTCATAAAAGAATGCCAAGTCAAGTGCAAGCACTAGATTTGCCTCTAGCAGAATTTAGCTTTTGCTTTGCATGGAAAGTCTTGCAGAGACTGTAAACGAAGCACTAGGCTTGCTCAGAATAAGTTCATTTGTCTCCAGTCTCCAAGGTTCCTGTCCATTGCAGAGGTTTATGGCTGTCTGGCCCACCTCAGGGTTTGCTGCCTGCTGAGCATGACTGTTTCACTACAATAGGCAAATGGACTTTGCAGAAGGGAGCACACCGATGCTCTGCTCCACTATTGATATGCAACACATCCCTTACCTAGCAAACGGACCTGAATCCCAAGTACATTTTATAGACCCTGGTCCTGCTGATCTGAAAAAGAAGATAAATAGACTCTGAGGAAGTTATTTGTTGGGGACTTGATTGCTGGACATGGATACTTATGTCCCTGTCTAGGCTCACAATCCCATGCCACAACTATGAAACCTCCAAGACAATCAGTGGGCTATGCCTGGGAGCATGCTGGTTGAATGGATTAGGCAGGAGATGGAGGCAAAGGAACTCAGAAGCAGACACTGTTCTAGGTGAGTGAATCCTGCTGTCGATCTGTCTGTCTAGTGCCTTTTCTGGAGGACTCTCCTGAGATAAGGAGTACAGTATCAGTCCACCCAGACAGTTCCTGAGGATGCCTGGACCTGAATCAGTTCCTAATTTCACTTTGGCTGCCTTCTTGGGAATCAAGCCCCATTCTGGATGCAGTCATGTCCTGCTTGACCAAACTAGCATTTCTGATTGGGATAGGTCCTCAGTAAAGCATTCTGCTCTAAACCAGACTGACCGTTTAGTCAGAAGTGAGCTTTTCACTTTTCTACAGGTACCACTGTTGGTGCATACGCTCCCCGTTGCCAAGTCTAGCCCCAAATAACCAAGGCCACTCCAGGTCTACACATTGCTCATTCAAGTCCTGTTTTGCTTCATCCTGGTGGGCCCGCATTTATATTTCTAGTTACCTCTTTGTTTAGTCTTTTTGTATATACTCTTTTCTTATTCTGTCTTCCCATATTTCCTGTCATATTTTTTCACTGAGGACTAAATCTAGCTTGAAGATGAGCCTATAAAACTATCCTAGGTATGTTATGGGAAGAACACTTCTATAACCTATGAATGTAGGTAGGTTATACTCAGACTTAGAGTCACTTATGTGACAGTACAGCACAATGTCACCTCGAATTCAGACTGCTTGGGTTTTAGCACTGGTGTTACCAATGATGAACTGGTGTATGACTTGGAGCGATTTGTTATATAGGGAAATAATGTAAACCCCGTCTCTGAATTATTTTGAATATAAGTTGATAAATGTAAATTGCTGAGAAAAAGGCCTGGTACACAGTAAATGTGCAATACATATTAGCTATGATTATGTGTCAGTGACTAAATAATGAGGCACATGGGGAAGCGTGCTCATATTCAATATTTTTACTAACATTTTGTCATAAGGACTGTGTATATATATGTTTTCTTATCAAACAATGATTAAGACAGGTTAGATATAAAAGTTATTAAACACCTCCCATTGTTACATTTATATTCTGCATTTCTACTTTTCACTCAATGCCCAGAACTTCTTCATCCTCCAACTTCAGTCCTTTGATAGGATGTAGTATGTGTGACAACAGGTGTAACGATACCTAATTTTCGATCAGATGGAAAACGACTCAGGGATCTTTCTTCTTTCTGTATCTGTCTCAGCATCTGTATTTCTTGAGATGTGTTCATTGAGGCCAAGTCTTCCTACTGTTCCTATTATGTTGGTCTCTTCTAAGATATATATATATATATTGCTGCAGTTTCCTGTTCAGCAATTCAGATACCCATTGAGACTGACAGAATTGAACTATCCCTGGTAGAAAGATCAATGAGAACCACCACTCAGCTAAGGGAATGGCCTTTGGAGTGAACTGGTTCAAGTCACAGTGTGGAACACATGCCCCACTCAGAACACTGGGTCTCTCACCCAACTCCCATGTCTATTAAACTTATACCCATTCTATTTCACCAACATCTTGGGAAAGACAATCATTTTCAAGGTAGAATGACTGAGGTCTCTTGTTTTATTGCAAATTGCTCTGGGATATTCATTTATTCAACAAAAGTTGATGGGTATAGAGTGGTAGAACTTGCAAAAGTAAAAACTTACAAATGGGAAGACATACACTGAATGAAAACCCACACAAACAAATAGAGAGTGATAATTCATGATGCATCATCAAAGAAATGTACAGGACACTGTAAAAGAGAGAGGCAGACAGGCAAGCAGACAGAAAGTAGCTTGGTTCTGAGTTTGTAAGAAACTTAGTTCTGAATTTTAAGAAATCCTGCCGTTGAATCCTAACTCCATAATAGTATTGTGCTCTCCGAAAATTCATGTGGATTTCTAACCTCCGGTAACTCAGAATAAAACTGCTTTTGGGGAAAATAGCTTTAATTAGGTGATTAAATTAAAAAGAAGTCTTTATTGTGGGCCCTAATCCAATATGACCAGTTTCTTTATAAAAAAAGGAAACTGAGAAAACCTGTCAGCAGACATGTGCACACACAAAGAGATGACAATATGAACATGCGGCGAGAATCAGTCATCTCTAAGTCAAGGAGAGAAACTCACAAGAAACCCCTCTCACTCACACACTGATCTTGGCCCTTTCAACTTCTGTGCTTGAAAAAAATATATATTTCTGTCATTGAAGCCACCCAATCTGTGGTATGTTTTATGGCAGCCCAGGCAGACAAATTCTTTCCATCACTTACTAACAGTTTGATCTCTGAAAGGTCCTTAACTGCCTTTGAGTTTAACTTTAGAAATAATATCTGCTTGAAGATTATAGGCATTAAAAATAAGATCATGTAAAAGCATATAATGATCATAGTTCCTGGTATGTAGAAGATGCCACCTACAGGTTACTTATATTTTCAATGATACCAACAACATTTTGGGAAGTAGTAGCACTGATGATGATGATGATGACGATGATAATGATAGATATTGTTGTTACATGTTGGGAAACAATTTCCCTAGTTTTTGTTTTTCTACACAACTTTTAAGAGAAGCTATAACTGCTGTTTGTTATTGACTGTCTTTTGAAAAGATGTAGCTATCAAATGCCAGTAGAGAAGAAACAGCATGTCTCTCTATCTGCAGTAAAAGGCAAGACTCCTTAAGGTCTCTAGTAAAAGATTCTGGTTCCCTAAGCTCAATGCCCCTCTCTTATACCATAACCCACTACACAAAGAAGCATCCATCTGAACTCATCTGTATCACTTAGCTCTGTGAAAATTTGCAGCCAGGGGAATGCTTCCATATGGGCTGATGATCCCACTGCTTGCTGCGCAGGGAGTAATAAAGGCCTTTGTCTCTGATCCAGGAGACTTGTGTCTTTTGCTAGCGTCCATGCACCTAGGCAGGATGACTTGCTAGTTTTTGAGAATGGTAAAAATTTAAACTACACGCTATTTACATCACATTTATAGTTTCATTTTTGCCAATGAAAGTAATAATTCCACCATGAATTTAAACCAGATTGCATATGGAAGCCTTCACAAGCCACTGTTGAAGCGTTTTACTTTTTTCCAGGCACTGATGATAGTCTGGAGGGAACACTTCATACCAGTAACCCGTATTTCACCTCTAACATTTCAGCCTCTCAACAGGGACACCTCGCCCCCACGCATTTTGATTTTCACACATCAGAACTGTTATTACAAAGAACGGGAGAAGCATTTCAAGGTAAAGACACATCATAATGACATTTTTCAGAGGCTTTTTGGTGAAAAGGGAGGCCGACTTTTTTCTGGGCAATCTAAACAAAAGCCTGATGGAACTCTAACTTAAAATTTAACTCATCTAAAGAGAAAGCACAAAATAAACACAAAACTAGCGACAGATACTTTCTGCCCTTGATATAATGCATTAAATGTTTCCTTAACCTACAGTTAAGAGTCCAGGGAAATGGCAAACAGGTTGTTACACAGTCATCCCTCTTCCCCACGGGTACCGAGAGCCCTTTGAGAAGACCAACAGGAGCATGATGTTTTGAGAACACAAACTTTACAATCTTATATATTTGCAATTGAACTACAATTCAGAAATTTTCTATTTGTAATTAAGCTTTTCATAGCTCTGAGTCTCGCTTTCCTTATGTGCAGAATTCAGCTAATACTACCTACTGTGCAGTTTGGGTAAAAATTAAGTGGAATGATATGAATTAAGCATCAGGACATTTTTACCGTCTCGGACTCCCTTGTTTTGCCTGTGTGACAAAAGCAAGTGTGACATTTCACAGGTAATTTAAACTCTGAGAGTTTGCATTTTTCATCTAAAATAAGATCAACAACAGGTATATAGAAGGACTGGTATAATTTTATGAAGCACTTGAATTTGGCTTGAGTTAGTGCCTGGTATATACAATAGAGGCTCAAAAATGTAAAAGCTCTAAAAAAATTTAAAAAAAAATAAAAAAATGTAAAAGCTCTACTTTCTCAATCAGTTCCATATTTTCTTTCTACTTCTTCATCCCTGCCCTTAGCTTACATTGCCATTTTACACTGATCTTAATTAATAATTAAACTAATCTTCAGCCAACAATTATTCCATGAGCTCCTATTTTGATTCTTCTCTGTGTTAGGCAAAGTGGAGTTACAAAATACACGTACAGAAACGAGCCTTTTCTCAAAAAGGAAAAGTGATAATTCAGCAGCAGTGCAAATCAATACAAAGTAGCTACACTTACTTAAAAAAATCTTCAGTCAGAAGAAATAACACCTGGGTTCAAGTCCTGAATTTTTTGTTACTCTATGAATGATCTCCTGCAAATTACTTAACCTCTGCAAGCCTGTTTCATCATCTGTAAATACGAGTCACCCTCTCCTTTCCCTGAGTCATTATGAGACTTGAAGGAGGCAATACTTGCAAAAAGAGTTATTAACCCGAAAATCCTATATAAACATAATTTATTCCTATTATACTTGGCATAATAGTGTACAACCAAAGTAGGATTATGAGCCGTATGTGCCATAAGTGTTCACACAATGAGAAAAACAGAATTAGATGTTTATTAATTCAGTAACTAGTTACTGAATACCTTCTGGGTATTCCATGCTAGGTACCAAATCTCTTCCGCTGGAAAGGTAGTAAGAAAAAGAACAGAGTATGTCAGATAGAGGACAATGCTATGGAACGAAGGGTCACATATGCAGGAAGTGATGGTAGTGATATTTTATATAAGGTAGTCATGCAAGTCTCTTAATTGGTGACATGTGAATAAAAATTGGAATGACACCTGGTAGGTAATATGCAGATTATTAGGGAAAGAACATTCTAGGAAGTGCAAGAATAAATTAAAAGCTTGGAGTGAGGGGGAGACTGCACGTTCAAGGTAGAGCAACAAATCCAGAATGACTAGAGAATGGCTGTAGAAATAAATCTCGGAAAGGCAGTGGGCCTCTGGGAAGCAGGGGACTGGTTTATGTAGGGTCTTGTAGGTCATGCACAAGTTGGGTATTGAGTTTCAAGTGGCAGAGGGACCAGAAGTAAAGAGTTTGTAAATAATTTATAGAGAAACAAAATCAGAGACTGATGATTCTGGCTTGAACTAGGGTTGTGAGATGTGGCTGAATTCTGGATATATGTTATTGGCCAAACTAGTAGAATGTGCTGATGACTGGATGTGGCAGGTGAAAAGAACAGGTCAGACAACTGTGGCTGCTGTGGCTTTGACCTGAGACACTGAGAGGGGAACAGAGCAGATCTGGTGGTAATGCAGGTATAATTTGAGATGTATTAAATCCAAGATGATTTTATGATTTGCAGGTGGGGATACAGTGCAGAAAAAGAAGAAGTTCTGGGCCCCAGCACTGCAACTGACAAAGATTTCAGAAGGTGAGGAGGACCCAGCAAAAGAGCAGGATTATAGGAGGCCATGCAGAGGAATTCGGGGTTTGAGCTCAGTTTCCTTGAATGTTAAGAGTGGCAACACTTGCATGAATACCTGGCCCACTGGCAAGGAGGGTGTGGTTATCCCCATTTTACAATAAAGGAACTAAGACTCAAAGAAGTTAATTAGCAGAATCGCCCAAGAATACACAATGAGAAATGGAAGAAATGGAATCTAAAGTTAAGTCCATTTCTTCTCTTTGAAGGTGAAGAGTGAAAAGACGGGCAAACAGTTCCTCTATCCCCAGAGCCTGATATTCTGACATTAATATCTCAGATATCATGCCTGGCATATTTACATACGGGGTTTCACTGCAGCCTCACAACATGCCCAAGTTCAGAATAATTAGCTCTGTTTTTCTCGTGAGGCAATGAGACGTGGAAGCTTTAGTAACCTGCCCAAGGCCTCACAGCTAGCTGAGCCAGGATGGAAACACAGGCCTCTTTGGCTACCAACAGACTCTTTCTCCATTGCTCCTTCTCCATGCTGGGTGCACAGAGAAATAGGAGTATGAACTTCCTGCTGCATCCTGCTGAGAAAGAAGAAATGCACACCTGCCAGACGAAGTGTCTGTGTATGCCACCCTCAGCCATTCCTCCTGCTCTTTCCCCTGCTCTTGCCCTGGCCCTGACTCTTTAGAAATTGTTCCCCACTGTCATGGTCCCTGAACAGATGCAGTCCAGGCAGAAATTGTATCTTATCTTCCAGGACTTTCATATAGCTGATTTGTTAACTGGGATAAGCACTCACAGACACACTATGATTTCATGTCAAGTAAATTATCAAACTGTTTGCAAACAAAAGCATTTGTGAACCAGGGTTACTGCTGTACTAGGCTCCAGACTACTATAAATGAATATGTGGGCATGAATACATGGGCAAATGAAATGAGAAAAAGAGATTATAATCCTCAATTACTAATAAAGAAAGCAGTACCAGCTCATCCATGGTTTCACATGCCAAGGTCAATTACTCAGTCAACTGTAGTCTAAAAATACTAAGTAGAAAATTCCAGAGATAAATAATTTGAAAGTCTGAAATGATATACTTTTATTAGTAGTCTAATGAACTCTTGTTCAGATTTGCTCCCAAGCTACTGTAACTCCTGCCTCTCTCCAGCAAACCCTTGCTGTATGCTGTACATGCCACCTGCCCTTTGGTCACGGATGAGCCCTCTCAGCTGTAGCCCTCCCGCAGTACCACAGAGCTTGCCTTCTAGCAGCTCTTATTTTACCTAATAATGGCTCAAAATCGCAAGAGTAGTGATGCTGACAATTCTGATGTGCCAAAGAGAAGCTGTAAAGTGCTTCCTTTAAGCAAAAAGGTGAAAGTTCTCAACTTACGAAGGCAAAAAATATTCATATGCTGAGTTTGCTAAGATTTATGGTAAGAACAAATCTTCTATCCGTGAAATTGTAAAGAAGAAAAAAGATATTCAGTTTTGCTGTCACGCCTCCAACTCTAAAGTTACAGCCACAATGCATAGTAAGTGCCTGGTTAAAATGGAAAAAGTCTTAAATTTGTGTATGTATATAGAGGAAGGAACAGTACATTTAGGATTTGGTACTGTACACAGTGGAGAAGTGAAGAAAAATTGGGCGAAATGCATTTTTTAAGGTTATATGACTAGTAAGTGGCAGACTAAGAGACTAGATCCAGTTCTTCCAAAAAGCCCATGCCTTAGAACATAGAATTAGAATTATTTAAATTATTTAGAATTTATTTAAACAATAATGTATTTTTCTCATAATACTGAATAAAAGAGACATAAAGAACCTGATGTTCTCAGGATCTGTTGCAGTGATAGAAGTGTTTTAGGAAGAATTAGAAAGAACTGAAAGTTTCTTTACAGCAAGACTTTTCCAAATGTACTCTGTAGAGAAATCACATGAGAATTTTGTACAAATGCAGCTTATGAGTTGGTAGGTCTGGGAAGGAGCTTCCTCTTTTATATTCTTAATTCAATGCCTTCAATTCTTAATTTCCCCATATGAAAATGTCTATCATACGGCAATGAAACAGACCTTACCTCATGGGGTGGTTACGAAGATTAAATGAAAATGCATAAAAGGCACTTAGCATAGTACCTGACAACAAAGAAGGGCTCCATAAATGGTAGCTGTTTTTATTTTTTAATAAAGAAGGTTGTCTGTTTACCAGATCAAAGGAACCAGAAGGGTTTTTCGTCTAAGGCTGCTCACAGTGACTGCAGTAGAAACAAGGGTGGCAGTATTATTGGCCCCTGGAGTCGGCTTTTGGGCTGCCACATCCCAGTGATTCAAGCTTCAAGAAGGCATGGAAAAAAGCCAAGACAGAGGTTCAGAGGATGTCATGGATTTAGAAATCATCTGAAGAGGGCTGGGGATTTAGCTCAGTGGTCAGAGTGCTTGCCTTGCAAGCACACGTAGTCTACACCTCTACCCTGCTAGACTGAGAAAGGGAAGGGCCGGCAGGAACACATGCATACTCCCTGCTGATTAGCCAGCAAGTTGGTGACACTCTAACACAGAACCCAAGCGTTCCGATCCTCAATTTTATGTTTTTCTTATTTAATATTATAACTGCTGATGTTGCTGGAAAGAGAAGGTCAAATCTCAGCTCTGCCCTGTCTTTTGTCTTCATTTTGTTTTATAATCCCTCATTTTAGGAAACAGCAAAAATAGAGCAGAAAATCTGAATTTGGAGGCTTCACTTGATTTCATTTATGGTAGATGCGAGGCATAAATAAATCCAACAATTTAAACGTAAACCTCCTGAGCTGGGGATTTAGCTCAGTGGTTAGAGTGCTTGCCTAGCAAGCACAAGGCCTCGAGTTCAATCCCTAGCACCAAAATAAATAAATAAATAAATAAATAAATAAATAAATAAATAAACCTCCTGATGTGGCTTACAGCAGTTTTACTTAGCTTGCTTTTCTTTTCTTCTCCACCCTAAGAATGGAGTAAATGCCAACCTTAACCGTGCTGGAACAGATACACAGTGAAATTAAAGGTGCTGTATGTTGTAAAGTCTCTCCAGATTTCCTACCACTATGTAAGGAAAGGTGTGATTAGAAAGGCTATAAATAACAAACACAAGCAGTTTGCAGTGGTGGTTTGAATTTATTTGTTCATCTGCTCATTCATTTATTCAGCAAAAAGTGACCGAATAGTCACTTTGTGCCAAGTTCAGTGCTGAGCACCGGAGAGCTAGAGATGGATACAACTTGGCCTCTATCTTTGGGATTCTCACAGACTAGGAGGGGGAGCAATGTTTCCAGAACCACTAGTAAGTACTATGATGGGGAAACCCAGGGACCCGAGGGTAGAGATGAACTGCACCCACCTGGCCTGGAGGGAAAGGGGTAGTATCTAAAGGACGCAGCTCACAAAGGGCCACGTGTTCATTCCTCATTAGCAGCACATGTTCCTTGGGGGGGACATTCGAGACGCAAACTATAGCAATCATTTTCAGAGTTGTTTTCCAAAGGCTGGGAACACAGAATGGGCAGTGGCCAGTGAGGTCTGAGAATCTACTGCATATGTTTGCCCGCTTTTTTGCCAGCCTAGTGATTTAGGAAGTTATTCTTAAACTTCTCTGTAATTCCAAATACTCTTCTGTAAAATGGGTAAGCCAATAAAAGGTTATTTGAAGAGGAAATACAATTACTCAAGCAGAGCCTGCCCAATGGGAAGTGCTTGATTAAAGGCAGCCTATACCTGAACCGAGTCACCTTTTCTGAGGAGAGTTGCATGTGCACATGACGAGGCACAACAGAAAACAGAGGTAACAAGAAAACAACAGGATGGAGAAGTTGCATGACTGGACTAAGATGGGGACTGGTGGATAGCAGGGACTCCCAGGGGGTGAAGCAGTCACAGCTGGTAACTCATGCTGCGCTGAAAAGATGTGGGGCTACAATATTTAAGCAAAGACAAACAGTGCTGAACCCAGTGAAAGACAGATGGCTCTAGGACTCCAGGATGATGTTGCTGTTGCTTCTCTTGGCACCGTGAGCACCTCACACAGCACCATTTATACAGTGCTTGCTGTGTGCAGGTCTCTGAATATATCCTTTGCAGCCATTGTTTCACTTTATCCTCATGCTAATGCCTGTGAGGTAGGTACTATTCAGATTGCTGTTTTACAGAACAGAAAACTGACATCTAGAACATTTAAGTAATCTTCCAAGTCATTGGTAAATATAGTAAGTGTCAAAGTCAGGATTCTCAGAATGGCTGTGACAGTAACTTTAACTCCAACTCTAGTCTCCATAGCAGCAAAACCTGGTACTTCTCAGGTGAGCTGGGATGTGCTAAGACAGAGTAAGGCTGGCTGCTATCAAACTGTCACCCTTTGTACCATAAGGTGTAATATAATCTCCTACAAAAGCAGGGACGCTGCACTTTACAGCTCTAGAAGGCCCAGGAACTTTATAGTTACATAGTTGCATTTTTTTCAACACGTTTCTGGTGCATGTTAGAAGGGATACCATTTTCTCCTGTTAGGCATATGTACTTAAAGTACCCAGACTGCATACTCTACCTAGGAATTCTGTTATTCTGCTCCAACCCACCGGCCCAGAAAAGGTGGCAGAGGTTTGTCGTTGTTTCTCTCAGGCATTTAAGATCAACTTGTGAAGAACCAAAGGGGAACTGCAGCCATGGATGAAGAAAATATGGATGCAAAAGAATGGATGCAGTGAAGTTCGAACTGGTACTCAGAATGAAGCAGCATTGCTTGCTTTGCTGGGAAAGACTGGTTTCAACACGATTCAAGAAAATGGACGACGGAAATATGGCGGTCCTCCTCCAGGCTGGGAAGGTCCATCTCTATGTAGAGGCTGTGAAGTTTTTCTAGGAAAAATACCTCATAGTATATATGAAGATGAGCTAGTTCCTGTATACGAAAGAGCTGGGAAGATACATGAATTCTGATGAATGATGGGATTTAGTGGTGAAACTAATTATGCTTTTGTGATGTACACTATGAAAGAAGAAACCCAGGTGGCCACCAGAATTCTTAATAATTAGGAGAGGTGACCAGGGAAGTGTATGGATGTGTGTGAGCTTGGATAACTGCAGATTATTTATTGGAACTATTTCCAAGGAAAAGAAGAAAGAAGAAATTTTGAGTGAAATAAAGAAAGTTACAGAAAGAGTTACAGATGTCATTGTTTATCCAAGTGCAAATGATAAGACCAAAAAGTGCAGCTCTGTTTTTGTTGAGTATGACTCTCACAGAGCTGCTGCTTCTGGAGAAAACTCGGTCCAGGAGCATTCCAGCTGTGGGGCCACACTGTTCAGGTGGGCTGGGCTGCTCCAGAGAAAGAGGCTGATGGGGAAACCACACAAAGAGTTGAAGTTCTCGATATGAGAAATGTAATGATCTCAACTACCAAGGAAACAAAGCAGAATTCAATAAATTCAAACCTGATGTCACTGAATAAGCAAAAAACCTTTTGTTCACTTTTTCAACTGAAAAGATACAGCGGCTGCTATGTCTGTTATGAATGGAATATGCATCCAGGGAGCAAGCATTGAGGTAACAATGGAAAAAAAAAACAGTAAATAAAGAGAACATTTGGCGATTGTAACAGTCAGAGCAGCCTAAATGCTGAAAGCCTGACTGTGCCTGCTAACAAAGAAGACAGCCACCCCCAAGCCCTAGGAAGCCACTGACTCTTCCTGGTCATCTCAGCAGTCAGTGTAGCCTAAGTCCCACTGAGACTGGAAGATGCATTTTTCCTTTGGTTCCTGGAGCAAAGCTTACTCCAGTGAGTATGTATTTTTAAAAATTCAGTCATTCTAATTCTGCAGTAACATACTTGGATTATTTCTGCAACAAAAATAATTGGGCTCCCCCAGAATATTATTTATAGTCAATGACCAGTCAGGATGGGGAAGTAGTGTTGGTGTACAAAATAGCTATTTCTGCTATTGCAAATGGATCCTGGAATTACTTCACACTGGACAAACTGTACTGTGTCACAAGATACGAAGGACGGGCAGCCCAGTTTCCATCACTTCCTTCAGTCAGGGGACACAATTTCTTCAGCCCGGACCCATGTAGAAGAATCTGGAGACAATAAGCAGGTCTTTTCTCATGTTGCTTGACCTTACTCTCCTGCAGGTAGATCTCATTCCTATCGGCTAAACGTAAGTCTCATGATAGCACTATGTCAAGGCTCATGTATAATAGGCCTCATTTGTGGTACCAGAATATTACTACAGAGAAAATAAGCTTCGACCTATACACTAAATGACCTAATTCCTCTCCTTCCATTCCTAGAAACACTATAATTTTTATAAATAATCATTTTATAGTCATTGTCATACCCATGATTTATTTGACACTAAAGAACATTGTTGAGTTTTTGGAAAGTACAGAATTTACCAATTTGGTCCTTAATATACACATGTATAATTATTATAGCTAATGAAGTGAGAAATTATTGGTATAAATGATAAATGTATACTGTGGAACAATAATATTTCCAATATAATTGTTTTTAATAATTTGATTTAGGGGCTGGGGATTTAGCTCAGCGGTTAGAGCGCTTGCCTTGTAAGCAAAAGGCCCTGAGTTCGATCCCCAGCACCAAAAAAAAAAAAAAAAAAGAAAAGAAAATTAACTTTTGGATATTTTTCTATACTGTAAGTTTGTAAAGATTTCTTCAAGTTTATTTTATAAAGATGATTTATTTTACTGTTTTGTGGTACCAATAGGACACTTAACATGAAATTTGTATGTGGGGTTATCTGAAGGTTTATATTAGCATTTAAATAATGAAATATTGGAAGTTAGTTTATGCCAAATTTTTCTAAAGTGCAAAGGTAAATGTTTCTGCTAGTTTGGTGCCTAATCCAGTATTTTACAAAAGCAGCTCTAAATTGCTGTTTTCCATTCCTTCTTCATGAATTGCCCCCTAGTGTCAGAGCCAAATTTAAAAGAAGCTTCTTGTTGGAGCAGAGAAATCAGAGATTGTCTTTTTCTGTGTTAAAACAAAACAAAACAAAACCTAAGAATGTGTTCCAGTAGGATCTCTGAAGCATTGCATCAGTGAGGAAAAACATTAATACTTTACTTCATAAAACTATGAGGGTTTGCATCGCAGTGAACTTGGAAGTAATTCCTACATTGATACAGGATCATCAGGATTTTGAATGTTAGAACATTATGCTAAAATGCAATTGTAGTGTTAGTGCTTGTCTCTTTGAACTAAATTAGTGTCCATAAAGATGTGCAGTGTAATTGCTAATGTATTTACAGACTGCAGGGTCTGTTGTAGTTTGATACTGCTTCTCCTGTTAGCGTGATACCCTCTCTTCTTGGGTTCCCGACATGCTTCCTTATCCTGCAAGGCCTTATTCTTATCTAGTCTATCTCTTGTCACCAACAATGTCACTTGCTAATGGCAGCTGGGTGGGACAACAACTGTACATCTTCAATCAGGCCTCATTCTTCTGAAGAAAATCTGTAAACATTAGCATGAAAATTACCTCTTTGAGGCATGCAAATTAAAATATCTTTTTAGAATTGGGTTTGCACATTTGGCTTTAAAAATACTATATTCCAACATACTAAACATCAGCTATAGTTCAGAAGAACAGGGTAGGACAATTTATAAAAATGCAATGTTTGAGAAGTTATTCAGTGGTTTAGAAAACCGCTATTCTCTTTAAACTTTTGGAATGTTCTTGTAATTCTTGAGTGGGCAATAGATCCCGGTATTTTGATATTTTTTGCATAACTATTTTCCAAAATATTCACAAATATTAATTCACTTGAAAACAGTAGCTACACTAGAATTGATAAACAAAGATCACTATTCTATTTGTACTGAAGAGTGGAATGCTTACATATTAGGTGGAAAAAATGAGACAAAAAGATTAAGGTGCAAATTTTATGTAGTACTAAAGACAAAACAATCTACTATTACGATCCTTGAAAATAGCTATAAATATTTTAGTTAATAATTATTTGCTACACAAATAAGTGCTAATTTTGCTGTTGGCATATATTTAAGGTTTCTATAGTATGCTACTTGTATTTTTGATATTCATGTATTTGAATAAAAAGTGTTATGGTTTTTACTGTTGAAATCACACGTTGTTTCACTCTTCTACTTGAATTTGAACTCTGACATCAAATATGGGAAGAAGAAAGGAATCCTGACACCCCCTCCACAGGGTCTACTGAAGACACCCACAGCTGTTCCAGGTGGCCGCTGCTCTTTGGGCTAGAATGTGAGTGTCACATGGTGCAGGATGGGCAGTGTGTAAATGTTCTATGGCCCACAGGAGTGTTTTACAGTGTGTGCTGTCTCTGGACATGAGCTCTCTTCCTGGGACAGGGAGACTATCTGGTGTTCTTTTCCCATGATGAACTGCATAGAATGTGAAGTCACCTTTGTCTTGCCCTCCAGCATCTGTTTTGACTCAGACATCTGTTTGGGAATATATTAAGTGCCACATTCTGTGATAAAGATTTTGGTATCAGTTAATCCCATTACTCCTCTCCACAGCCCTGAATGGTTATTAATATACTTCCTTATCACTATTATCTCTGTGCCGATAGATACGGCATGCAGGCGGCAGGTGAATTAGTCCAGTAGTGGGTGAGGAAAACAAGATTTGAACCCAGAAAAATTTAATGCTTCACATTCCTTCATTAGCACATAAGCAAGCTTGAAGAAACAGAGCAGTCTGAGTCTAGTAAAAGAGATGACAACAAAGGTTCTTACCCTGCAGACTGTCTGACTAGAGGGGAGACAGGCACACAAACGCCCAAATGCAATGTACCGACTGTGGGCCTTTCAATTCCAGAGACAGGCACTGTTACAACCCACATTTTCTATACAGAAAACTGAGGCATGGAGAGGCAGGGAGACTGTCCCTGAGTCACACAGCTATAAAGAAGAGAGCAGATACCAACCACTGGGCTCCTAACCACAGCACAGCACAGTGCTCTGACCTAGAGTTGGTGACATGAAGCCATTCCCTACTCCACAACCTGCAGCCCTTTCACAGTGGTTCCCGGCTGGCAACATTGACTGCTATGACCGGAGACAGGATGAGACTGGGATTTAGTCAGGAGGGGCCAGGGATGGTGTGAAATAGGCAACGACGCACAGAGCAGCTGCCACAGCAAAGGATGACCCAGCCCAAAATGTCAACAGCGTGAGGTGGAGAGACCCCACCCTGGGAGCACCCGGAAGGTGCTCTGAGGGGGGTTGCCTTGTCTGACCTGCTTGCTGGGGAGCTCCCTGGTGCCTAGCACAGAGGGAGGCGCCATAACTGTCTCAGGCATACAGACATGTACGGATGGAAACATTATGCAATTTGGGTTGTCCATGGCATTCAATTCTGGCCATTATCCATTCACTCGGAGAGGAATAATTTTCAAAATAATCTGCAAAATGAGCCAGAAATCAGAGACCCCAAGCTCTGGTCCAAAAGGAGAGGCAGTGGAGAAACAGACATGACTAAGGACCGAGGCAGAAAGGAGGGGTGAGGAGAGCGTATCCTGGGGTGGAGGGGAGGTGAAGAAGAAAGCCCAGATTCCCTCTGGAAATAAGGCACTGGGCTGAGAACTATCTGGTACACCTCTATTTTCACTTTGGGCTTTTCCAAAGTGTGAACTCAATTAACATTTGGAATGAGGATAGTGAGGAACATCCCTCTCCCTACTTTCCTGTGCTCCTCCCAATCATGGGCATTTAAGATTGGAGGAACAAACAAACAAGAAAAACCAAATGAAGACTAATTAATTAAAGGCCTAGATAAATTACAATGCTATTTATTGCTCAATTACAGTAATTATTTCATCTATGTTTATAGTACAATTATTTCCTTTTCTCTGCATGGTTTCTGATTCTTCCCTTAACTAACCTCTCTACCCATGTGTTGGTGTTTTTCTTTGCCATGACGTCTCCTTTGGAGGAAACAGACTAGGCATTAAACAACAAATAAGCGCTGACCCACAAACCATCAAGGTACCAAGTCCCCCAGGGACCTATTTCATTTTAAAGGGAGGTAAACTGAGTCCTGAGAGGCGGAAAGACTTGCTCAAGCAGACAGAATGCTGAAGTGGACTTGAACTTTCTGGACCCAGCTGACACAGATCATTTGGCACCTTAATATTGATGAAGGGTGCGTTTTACTTCGGCACATTGTAAGTGTGTGATAAACAGCCACCTGTGAAATGTTGCTAAGGATCTATTCTTTTATTAAATACAAAATGTCCTTTTTAAAAGAACCGAACCTCTGACAGCTATTTTTCTGCTACATGTTGGCTGTATCCCTTTGAGACACAGACATGCGTAAGGAAGAGAAGCACTGATGGGCAGAGCTTTCTCCTATTCAGAATCAATTTTCATGTCTAAATTTAGAGAAATGACAGGTGGCGCATGGCAGTTCCCTCTGGATTTTTTTCCCTAAAGAGGCAGAGTGACACAGAAGAAAATAAGTCTCTGGGAAGGAAGCCTGAGGGTTCATCTCAGCTCTTACTACGTCTGGCCTTGGGCAAGTTATCTAGAACTGGTGCCTCAGTTTCGTCTTCTGAAAACTCACCCATGCTGATGACCACCTTATGTGACTTTTGTTGGGACTGACTGGGAATACTTAGCTATTGTCTATGCCCCAGGGCACACGCAGAGCAGGGCTCAGTGCACAGCACTTTAAAAAGTCTTTTGGGGAATCTCACAGGAATGCGACAGTGATTTTCGTCTCCAGAGGACAACTGGCAAATTTGATTTCCAATGAACCAGTAGAGAAAGTAGGGTGAAGGCTATGATTTTTCAAAGAATCTGAGCCCAATATTGAAAAGAGACATTGAACTGGGGTCCTTAATCTTCATTAAATAACAAGCATGTCTTAATGACCTCTGCCAACACAGCCAGCGCTCATGCTTTTAATAACTCATTTAATCTTCCCAACAATCCCATGAAATCGCTACTAATGTCCTCTTTCCACAGAAAAAGAAAGTACAGCTCAGTGAATTGAGGTGCACGACTTAGACACACAGGAGGGTGCAGGAGCTGCCGTGGGAACTCAGGTCTTCTGATGCTGCTGTTCTAGAGCAACCCACAACAGAGGCAGGACGGTGTTCCTGATTGCCCGAGTCCAGCATCCACCTTCTGTCCACCCCTCAGGCTGTCTCATGAGAGTCAGACACACATAAGGAGCAGCCTCTGTACTGCTCAACAAACGTAAGATTCTTCTTCCGCCACATAGGAAGCAAAACCACGGGCCTCACATTTGTACTGCAGGATCACGTGTCCCTGTGGGCGGTCAGTACACATCCGTGCAAACCAGGAGATGGTTCCCCCAAACTGAGTATCTCCTTCCTGCCTTTCTTTTGTTATTCGTTGGGACCACTTTGATTACTGTACTTGTATTTTGATGAATGAATGAATGATGAATGGATAGATGCATACATATGTGTATACTTTTCTCTCTATGTTATATACACACATCTTTTTCTGAGCATTAAGTCACATAGGATTAATATTAAAAATTTGTAAGCTATGGAAATATAAGCAGCAGCAGAATAAAACTATCCTTTAGCTCAATATACTGTGCTTTCAAACTTAGATCAGGTTTGTATTATGCTAAAAGTAGCGAAGGGACTAAAATTGTCTTTAGTATTCATTAAGGTCACTAAACGTCATTAAATCTGTGACATCTCAATCCCCAGAGGAGCAGCGGGAGGTAGATAACATCCCGGATTTTTTAGGTGTGGAAACTGAGTTACAAAGGGAATCTGCATCTTTGTCAAGGTGACATAACTAATAAATGGCAAGGCTAGGACCTGAATACTTACCCCAACTCCCACAGTCTTACCTACGAGATCTCACGGTCTCTCTTGGGGTTACTGAGAGAACTGCCTGAATTCAGAGAAGCCTGAGGTGTGAACTTGGACGTTTGTGTAATTTCTTTTAGTCTTAGTGACTTAGTTCATCAATTAAAAATAGAATCTGCTGCCTTAGAATAATTTCATAACACATGCAAATTAAAAAAAAAATAAAGAGTGGCAAAGTATAACATAAAAGGGACATTATTTTGGAGGGCAGTGAGTGTTGCATGTCATTAACAATTCTGCACTTGGACTAAGAGAACCTGTCTGTACCAGGCAAGTAACTAGGCAGACTACATGGAGTGGCTTGGAAGAAATGCACCCTGCCTTGTTCCCCTGAATCAGGTCTTCTTTGGTGCTAGCAAAGGAAGAGGACGTCCCTGGAAATGTAAAACATGAGGCAGCAAATTATGACAGTCTCCAACACGGGCACCGCAGTGTGGCGTACGGACCAAAGTGAGCCATCTGCAAGGGAACCTGCAGGGAAAAGTGGGCCCCAAAGCCCAGCCATTATGATGATATTGCTGTGTGTGCGGCGACGGCTCTTAATTACCATGTACTATTCTTTTCTTACTCTGGAAACGGACTGAATGGACCAAAAAATGTATTTCAAAGACAGGCAATCTGGGGTGAGAATAGAAACCTCTTTTATCTTCGTACAAAGAGGCCTGCGTTTTGCAAACGTGTTAAGAGTGGGATGATGATTTCTAAGGGTGGATTTCTGATTAGAAAATGAGCACGATTTGTTTGTGCTGTGTGTATATGTGTATGAGAGAGAAGGAAAAATAAGTGAGCAGGAATTTCCAGCTTGGCTGATTCTTTTTCTTTACCAAAGAATATTGAAGGGGATCCCGCACTCGAAGCTCCATGCTTGTGGAAACAACAGCCCTTTGTCTGGATTTCTTTTTGAAAAGAAATGAAGGGGGTCGGGTAGTAATTGGTATTCTGTAAAGTGATGGCAATATGGTGAAGGGAGAAATCTCCACACGGCTGTGCTGTGTCCTGTGAAGTATTCCAACAGAAGAGAGTTTTATGGCTGTGAAATTTGGCAAAGAAAAACATTGCCCTGCTGGAAGAATGTCAAATCCAACTCCTTCAGACCGTTGGAAGAGCCTAGAACAAAGAAACTAGTTTATTTTGTCACATTTTACTGCAATTTTCTAATTCCAAAATATATTTGGTTCAAACGCATTTATTGTTTTTTCAAACAACAAACACACTTCCAGCAATGTTATGTATCACACACCCAGGAATCAGAACTCCTGATATTTGGTCCTGCCTCTGATATTGTGACAGGAAGATTAACTGTCAAGTTAACTGGGGTGGGAGCCGCTCATGAGACTAGTAAAGTACACTGAGCATTTCTGGGTTGTTGTGGGCTGTCGCCTTGAGTAGTGTATCTGGTCCATGGCCCTTTCTCCCCGGTGCGGTTCCTCTGCTGTACTTTCCAGCAGCTGTGAACTAAGCATCCCCACCCTGCTGCACCCTTCCACCATGATTGTTCTGCCTTGCAGCAGGCAGAAACTCACAGACTGAATCCCCTTAAACCACAAGCCGAATGAAATGTCTACTT
>PVJO010005456.1:0-98341 GCA_004026905.1 Hystrix cristata | reverse complement strand
CAAAAAATTCAAAGATGATCTAATACCATTATTCCTCAAACTCTTTAATGAAATTGAAAAGGAAGCAGTACTTCCAAAATCATTCCTGGAAGCAAGCATTACCCTAATACTAAAACCAGAAAAGGACCCAACTGAAAAAGAGAACTACAGGCCAATCTCCCTAATGAACATAGATGCGAAAATTCTCAACAAAATTCTGACCAACAGAATACAAGGAATTATCAAGAAGATTATACACCATGACCAAGTAGGATTCATACCAGGGATACAGGGATGGTTCAACATACGCAAATCAATATATATAACACACCACATCAACAAAGTCAAAGACAAAAATCACATGATCATCTCAATAGATGCAGAAAAAGCATTTGACAAAATCCAACACCCGTTCATGATAAAAACACTACAGAAATTAGGAATAGATGGTGTATATCTCAATCTGATAGAAGCCATATATGACAAACCTGGACCCTTTCTTTATGGCACTGTTCTGCGGCTTTTCTTCACAGTTTCAATGAACTGTGCGTTGTTGCTCCACAGTGCCTTCTGACATGACATTTTTGCTTTGGAGCTGGCCAACTATTGACTGAGATTCCTGAAACTTTGTGTCAAAATAAATCTCTCCTGCTCTAAGATGTGTATGTTGGGGATTCTCTCCTAGCAATGGAAAAGCTGAAAAATACAGGCAGTCAGTACCAGGATCATTGATCTTACTGTGTGTGACCATTTGGTTCAGAAGTTTTGGGAACTGGTTTGCCGGAGGAGTTCATAACGTTTTGGAGATGCATGCTAGAGTTGCTCTGGGATGCAGTAAACAGAGTGTGGAGTGTGATGGTAACTCTAGTTGGCGCTCAGAGAAGATGTGACTGGAGTGCAGAATATAAAAGCCAGACAGCAGACAAGGACTTTGTTGGGACTTGGAGTGTAGGCTGTATGTATGACAATTTGGCAAATCGTTTTCTATATTTTATCATATACTGAGGCTCAGTAGGCTGAATTTAAGGACAGTGTCTAGCTGATCTGTGTAGGATATTTTAAACTACCTAAATATTCAGGGTGTGGTATGGGTACTCCTAGCTGCTTTTAGCATGATTTATAGGAAAAAAAAAAAAAGAGAGAGAGAAAGAGAGAGAGTAAAAACTAAAACAGAAACTTTGAAAAAATTCAATTTTGGCCCATGTAAATTTGAGAACCAAGTAGGCGTGACTGCTAAAGAGATTAGCATAATTAAAAAGAAACTTTGAACTGAGTCAAAAAGAAAGATACCTCAGAGACATCTTAGGAAAGAGTGAGATCTCATTCATTTCTGGCTGAAGGGGACAAGTCACCTGAGAGCCGCTGGGCACCCTGCACAAGAAAAGCCCCCTAGGGCATCTGTCCCTTGGATTTATTTCAACATGCTTCACCGAGTTACTCAGTAACCATCAGTCCAAGACAGCCTGGGAATTGCTAGAGCTGGTTCCATCCACAGATGATGATCATTCAGGCATGTTAGATATCAGAGTTACAGGATCAAAGAGGCTTCCACTCAGGTTTTGAAAGAAGACCTGGGAGGCCAGGGAATAGCCACCTGAGAAAGGTGTACATGATGATTTGGGAATAAAGTTAAAGGTGCAGTGAAAGGAGATTGGAGATGCCAGAAATGGAGATGTTTGCCAAGGAAAGCTGCCAGCAGGGAGTAGAGCCGGCCAAGATACCAACCATTGGAGCTGTAGCCACCAAGGCCATAGCCGTAGAGTTGCCCACACGCTACGGAACTCCTATCTCAGCAGCACGTGATCCTGGATGTGCAGCAACAGGGCTTAAGGTTTGCCTTGCTGGGTTTAGTCTTGCTTTGGACCTTTAGTTTTTTCTCCCTCTATTCCGACTTTTTGCAATGGTGATGGTTACCATGCACCCTTGTATGTTGGAAACACATAACTTGCTGTTTGATTATTATAGTGGTTTATGTGCAAGAGTTTGCTTTGAGTACCAGAGGAGGTTTTGGACTTGGATTTTTAAGCAGTGCTGGAACATTGGAGACTTTGGGGAAGGGGTAGCTGCATTTTCAGTTGTACGCAGGATAGCTGTGTCACATTAAGCAGGATTATGAGTGTTTACTGTCTTCAATTGGGTGTGGTTTAAGCAGATACATCTGGCTATCAAACTGACAAATGTTAGACTGTGATGGGTCAGTTTGTCAACTTGTTTGATTTGGCACTGCCTAGGTGATTAGTAGAGCCCACTTCTGCTGACTGGGTTTGTGTAGGTCGTGGGGTTGTGACCTTGGGATCTATATGTCCTCTCTGGCACTGTTCACCTCTCTGTTTCCTTGACACCATGAAGTAAGCAGCTTTGCTCCACTCTTCCCTTCCACCATTTATTTTACAAGTGACTCAAGTTTATCCATTTTTTTATGGCAGAGTAGTACTCTGTTTTTTATAAATAGCATATCTTTCTTACTTGTTCGTTGGTTTATGGACACACAGGCTGTTTCTAAGGTAATTATTATGAGTTGTGCTGCTATAAACATGGGTCTTCATGTGTCATGGAAATATAATGTTTTTAACATTTTGAGAAGATACCTAGAAAGAGATTATGTCAAAAGAAATTTGTAGTTTCTATTGCTTTCCATAATGATCATACTAGTTTACTTTCCCATCAACAATGTAGAAAGAGTCCCTCCAATTTAGTCTATAAAAGCTTTATCTTCATAGCCACATTTTTCATTCCATCATTCTGCATCCTCCTTCATTCCTGGGAAATGCACATTTCCTTTTTGTTCCTTTTTCTAATCTCTGTCTTGTCATATTCACTCATAGCTCCCAAGGTCTACAATATTTTCACAGTAATTCTTAGAAAATCATATATCGGGGAAGCCATCATGTATGCGTGGACTGATTTTTACAGGTGCAGACAATGAGGTCCAAAAGACATGCACTTTTCTTGCATATAGGTTAGCAATTCAGAGGAATAAGAGATCTAAAACTTAGGTGTTCTGAATT
This sequence comes from Hystrix cristata, assembly GCA_004026905.1. Lineage (NCBI taxonomy): Eukaryota > Metazoa > Chordata > Mammalia > Rodentia > Hystricidae > Hystrix > Hystrix cristata. Next base: position 95,354 of record PVJO010005456.1, on the reverse strand, counting down.
AAACCCATAGAATGCTCTTTTATCTATATTGTGCTGCTTTTGATAATTTCAGTTTAGTGTTTAAGTTATTGTTTCATATTTTACATATTTCTAATCCCCCTTTAAATTCAGTCTGCTTTTGTTCACTTGCAACATATAAAATATATTAATCTTTTTTTTTTTTTTTTTTTACCATCTGACCTACTTACCTTGGACCTCACATGGCCATTATCTACCTATGCTAAATGACCACAAGACTCCTTAAAATATAGCTTATTGTCTGAAGTTGCCAGGTTTCTTATTACAGTGCACTCACTCAAAGATGTTAGTCTCATACTGACATAAATACAAAAGAAATTGGTGTATCTTTTTCTCAACTTCAAAAATATCTTGCATTCAGCATGCTTTGTGACATTCCCTGCAGGTTTGAGATCCACCAGACTGATGGCACAAAATAAGGAAGAGGGACTCTGGCCCCTCCGTTTTCTCAATTGCTAGCAATATTTTGACAAACATTTTGTCATTATTGCTTAACAGAGGAATTGGTCCTTGTTTTCTTTATATATATACATATCAAATTATTGCCTTCCCTGAATAATAAAATCAATAAAGTCTTTTTTTGTTTAAAGCCTCCAGACAACCTTCTCTCAACAAATAATTAAACATTTGAATCGATTCTGGTTCTAGCCTATCATTCACAGCTTTATGAAACTTTGCCGCCTGACCATCTTTGCCTGGAATTCTTTTATTATTTAAAAGAGAAATGGCTTCTAATATGAGCTCTTGTGAAATTGAAACTATCAACTCTATTTCATCTAAAGAGCAGACCCAGGCAAGACTAACAGTGCCCAGGGAAGAGAAGCTGGTTCTGGCAAATGGAGACCCAAGTTGAACTGTATCTGAAACCTCAAACTAAATTGAGATTGAACTCATTTTTTTTTTTTTAAAAGAAAACGTCAAATACTAGGAATTCTTTCTGGAAAATAATATCTGTTAAAATTTAGATTGAGGGCTGGGGATTTAGCTCAGTGGTTAGAGTGCTTGCCTTGCAAGCAGACAGTCCTGAGTTCAATCCCCAGCACTAATAATAATAATAATAATAATAATAATAATAATAATAATAATAATAATAAAATAAAATAAAATTTAGATTGTTTACTAGGCAAAGAAACTGCGATTAAGATACACACATGTGGTGCCAAAGCTAATAAATATGAGGGCGTGGAGTCATAGAATGACATCTGAGAAATTTTGAAATTTGATAAGTTAGTGTTCAATGAGGTTTCTCAGCTGGGCATGGTGGAGCATGTCTGAAATCCCAGAATTCTGGGAGGCTGAGGCAGGAGGATCACAAATTTGAACCCTGCCTGAGCAATTTAGGAGACCCTGTCTCCAAACAAACCAACAAGGGTTGGAGATACAGCTGAGGTTAAAAAATCCTGACTTCCATCTTCAGTACTGCTAAAAACATTTTTCTTATTTTTCACAGCTGAAACTCATGCTGTTTATGTCACTTGCGCTTAAAAACCTAATATTTCATTGGAGCTGCAATGTTGTACAGGTAGGGTAAATCTTTACCACTTCAGATTCTCATTATGTAGTTCTTACTACAAAAAAAAACCCATGTCTTCTCTTTCTTCTCTTTGTGCTCTACTCTAGCAAAATTGAGGGGTGTTTTGCTGTTGTTGTTTTTGTTTTCAGACAGGGTCTTGATATGCAGTTCAGGCTGGGCTCGACCTCACGATGTAGCCCAGGCTACATTTCAGACTCTCAATGATCCTCCTGCCTCAGCCTCCTGAGTGCTGGGATTACAGGAGTGTGCACCACCCTGCCTCTAAAATTGATCTTTTAGTTACTTAATGAACTGAATTTTTACCTTCCCACCAGTCACCTGTAGAATGTTTTCAAGGGTTTTCACTTTTCCTTGGAAGACTTTTCTTTTCCTCCCTCCTCCCCAAAACATCTTTCATGTCCTAGCTCAACTCTAGCTTTTTCATGACCCAGACTAATTATATATTATCATGGGACCTTGAGATATTAATTCAGTGTACTTACCACAGTTTGTAATTAGTTATATGCTTCTGTAGTCATTTTATTAATATTTACTCCAAATTGGGCTGTAAAATTTATGGGGACACTGCTATGTCCGACATGCTAAATATTATCACAGAAAGACTACTAGATGTGAAGAAAAATAAGTAATAAATGAAAGAATAAATATGTTGCTTGTTTTTATATTTATAAAAATCTAGAAGGGAAAAGGGAACTTATTAAAGATGGAATTTTAGAAAATAAAATATTCTTTATAAATACAAGGCAACATAAATCTCCTTGTCACTTACTCCCATACCTATGAACACTTCTGTACCAGAACCAGTCATACTGTGGCCCCAGATCACGCCTGTGTGGCCCAGACTCTGTCCCATGTAACTATGAAAGCGTAGTCATCAGGTTTCGTTCAGAAGTTACTTATTTCACATACCAAAATAAAATGTTTTCTTTTCTTTTTTTTTAAATTGGTAAGAGGGTCTTTTATACAATCATTGGAAAACAGTTGTACAAAAATAATTGTATGAAATAGTGAGGAGTAGGAGGAGAAAATAAATTATAACAATCAGCTAGACACTCAGAATGTCTGTCCAATAGAATTTTACAGTGAACATAAACTTTGGAAATCATCTCTTCCGTCCATTTGTTGCCCATGATGAGTTAAGGCTGGCCTTATGGCTCAGCGAAAAGAACGCTGAACACATTAATTCAAAGAAACTCGCGGAGCATCTGTTCCAGGTCAGGCTCTGGAGCTGGTTCTGTAGATGCAGCAGGCAAAGGAGTAGTCTAAACCATTGAGAGACCTGTTTCTGTTACAGATCACTCAGTTTACTTCTCACAGGCTCCACTTCTTTACTTGTAAAAAGTAAATAATTACCCCGCATGATTCCTACATTACCTCTTTTCTGCCCTTGGAATACTACATACAATAATGCCTTCGTTCACGAATGCTTCTGATTGAGAACAATTCGGCTCGCAAACAGAAGCGTTTGGCTGAATTTAGCTTCCATTCTCGAACTTCGTATGTGGTGACAAACATGACTGTGGCCATCTTTCCCAAAATGGTTGAACAAAGTAAGCTTGTGAACCGAGTTACAGCACTGTTCCTATAACTTTGAGACTGATTACTCAATTTTTTAATAAAAAAAAAGGCCTAAAATTCCCACTGCATATCTGCTAGACTCATTTTTGTTCACTGGAAATAAATCAATTTACACTTCACTGAGGAAGCCTGTACTAAAGAGAATAAGAATATTAAGTGTGCTGAATATAGTAGACACTATAATATAAAAAAGCGAAGAAGAGTGTTCAGATAGTAAGGAATATAATTCAAAATATGGCAGTCAAGGTAGTCATCAAAGAGATTTAAGTAAACGTGTGAAGGAAGTAAATACTACTTATCTTGGAAAAGAGTATCAGGTTCAGGCAACAAATTTAAGAGTTACGATTCATTAGTTGCCTGTGTGTTTAATGAATAAAAAAGGGCCACTGTGAGGGGGGATTTTGCTGCAATCAAGAGCTTTAAACTTCAGGTCACATGGGTCTTATAGTCATTGTTCTCTTTGTGAGAGGAGAACCTGATCGCTGGAAGGATGTGAACACAGGAATGACATTACCTTAACTGCATCTTTAACAAGATTACTCCAGATTCTGCATTTAGAATGGCTATGGAGAGGACCGGTAAGGGTGGGAGGAGGGGGAGTAATGAGCACGCTATTTTAATAGTCCAGACAAGACCTAGCAGTGGAATTGGTGTGAAATGATCAAGTTATGGATGTTCTTTGAATGTAAGTGAATGGACTTAGCTAGAGGATTGGAAATGGATTCGAAAGAAAGAGAAAAGTCAATCCAGGTCCAAGAAGTTTTAATCTGAGTAAATATAGGTGGAGTTATCATGAATTGAAATTAGAAATATTTGAGTCATCTTAGACATAAAGCAGAAGTAGGTCAAGAACTTTTAGGGTTTTTGTAGTTTTTTTTTTTTTTATGTTTAAGGGGAAATGTTGCAGAGTTCTTAATATATACTCATCTCATGTCCAGGGACCAATGGGAATTTGGTAGTCATGAAGGGTGAATGGCATTTAAAGCCATGAATTGATATTATCAAAAAAGTGAGCAGGTATTTTAGAAAAAGCTCCAATGGAAAGCATGGAAGGACATTAATGCTGATTAGTCAGACAAAGAGGAGTTAGCAAAGGAGACTGAGAAGAAGTCTGTGAAGTGAGAGAAATGAGAACAGTATTATGTTTCAGAAGAGAAGGGAATACATCAGAGAGGAATGGCTGATCCACTTGGTCAGAATCTTGCAGACATTTCAAGCCCAGCAAGGTAACCAGTTATTCCCAAGTCTCTGTCATTCGGCTTGTCAAAGTGGAGATGAGAGTAACATTAGAAGACCAACTTGAGTCATTTGTAGGAAAGGGGATGCATCTTAGCACTGTAATGTCAAGTGAAGTAATTCGGACACAGAAGCTTAAATACCACGTTTTTCTTATATGAAAAACTTAATATATAAATAAAGTATGAAACAAAAGATAGACAGTAGGAAAAAAAGAGAGAAGAGAACGTATTGTAATCCAGCACAGACAATGCATCTAAAATTATACATTGACTTAATATTATTATTGTACATATTTTATATATCCTGTGGCCTATTAGTCTTGTTTTTAATCTGTATATATGATAATTAACTTTATAAGATCTTATATGTTTGCACTGCAAACATATACTAGTAAAAGTAAAAAAACAAACAAAGAAACAAAAACAGTTCAATAGGAGTGATGATGATGGAAGTAAATTGTTCTTTAAAGGTTCCTGTTCTTAGTATACATGCTCCTGAACTGAGACTCGCCTCCAAGTATTGCTCAATGTGACTTGAAGCATGTGACTAAATGAGGGATTTTCAGTGGCTCGATGGTCATAGCCTCAGATGAATGATTATGAACTTGCATTAGGAACAATTAAGAGACTGGTGTTTCCAAGAGTAGGTAACTAACCTGTGTAATGTGATGACTTCATCCAATAGTCAAATGACTATTGTCCTCAAGGCACACCAAAAATGTTGATAAAATAATATGTCCTTCTTCTTTACGTATGAATATATTTCAAAAGGAGAGTTTGAGGCTGAGGATTTAGCTCAGTGGTTAGAGTGTTTGCCTTAGAAGCACAAGGCCCTGAGTTCGATCCCCAGCACCAAAAAAAAAAAAAAAAAAAAAAAAAAAAAAAAGAAAGTATAGTTTGTACTCAAAATATGCTTGATTTCTCTTAACAACTTATGGGGTTCCCCCCAATATTCATTGAGATAATTTTTCTTTTCAGCATATACCATATTTTAGATGGCTCTCCAAGTCATCAACCTAAAGTCAGATCCAGACAGTTTTTATGAAGCTCTGGAAACAATAAAGCCTTTCATAAACTGGATTTATAATTTTTCTTATTATCTTTGCTGAATTTTCCTTTATCCTAAAACTCTGTTCCCTGTTCTACCTGTATCCTTTCTCCACCCTATAAAGACTACTGTTAATGCTTTAATATCATTCCTTGGCAGGACGTGTGCTTTCCTCATTGTTACCCTTTGTGCCTATGTATGCTTCCTTTGCTCCCCAACACATGCATGTTTTCCTTGTATCTGTTTCCTCTAATTTCAGTCAAACTTCAATTGATTTTTAAAATTTTCTTCATTAGACTACAGGCTTACTAGGGACTAACTGATTCCTTTACATGTTTCTACTACTCATCTTTCTACTACAGTATCAGTTGTACATCAATTTCTATTGGAGAGTCGTGCCTTCCTGTTATGATATGGTCCTCAACAATCTATGTACATTTGGTCTTTTCATCATAGGCCTCTGGGTCAAAACCTTGAATCATTCTCCTTTATTATATCCCGTGATAAATTAGTGATTATAATTTACATTTTACCATAATTCAAATCTTACTGCTCTGCAATTGAAGAAACTTCATATCATCCTTTTTTGTCCTTTGTCACACTGCTAAGACTATATTTGAAAACAGTATTTTTCCTTCAAAATGGTAATTCTTAAAATTGAAATTGTGAGACTTCTACACCTCAGATTTTCTTCATCTTTCCTTTTTTACCAATTTAGTTATCTGTCTGTGCTACCTTTGTCTTCCTCATCAAAATGAAAGCTTTTATTAGTGTAAGAATTGGAGCCAAGGGGCTGGGGATTTAGCTCAGTGATTAGAGTGCTTGCCTTGTAAGCACTAGGCCCTGAGTTCGATCCCCGGCACCACCAAAAAAAAAAAAAAAAAACAAAAAACAAGAATTGGAGCCAAGTACTTGATAAAGACCACATTATAAGGTTTTAAGACTAGAAAAGTAGGACTGGGAATTTAGCACAGTGGTTAGAGCACTTGCCTCACAAGCACAAGGCCCCGAGTTTGATGGCCAACACTAAAAAAAAAGAAAGAAAGACTAGAAAAGTAGACATACTCAGTGGTGCCAGTGGACACAGACTCACTGCACTGGAAGGAAGGAAGCTGAAGACAAATCTCAACAAATATTGACAGTAAATAAACCAACTTCCAGAGACCCCAGGACCATTTGGCACCTGGGAGAATAAAGTTGGATTGGTAACTAGGTGTATCAAAAAATAGGTGGAGTGTGACAATATTGAACAGATGTAATACTAGAACAAATAAATACTCAATTATGAAATACTAAGATAATAACATGAGTAACTCTGATTTTAAATACATATAGAACACTAAAATTTTCAAATGAAATGCATATTTTGAATTTCTCTAGGCTAAATACAATTGACTCCATTTTTAATAAGCCTAAAATAAGTGGCAATGCTAGTATTAGTATAATATTAAAATCGAATTTATGATTCCAAAGTCACCATCACATTTCAGTGACATGGAATATTATCCAATTTAGGACTTATAAGGTGATTATGCAATTGCAACAATAAAGGAGAAAGTCTATTAACAAAAGTGCAACATGTTTAAACTAGATTCCACTAACACTGTGAATTCAAGTCTTGCAAGTGACTAAACTAACATTCTTTTGGGCTCAGATCCCTACATGTGGCTAAACACATATCTCTGAGAGCTGTGTTAGTTATCAAAGTAAAGAATGGTTGAAGGTAGCAGGAGCCACCTAAGGCATCACATGAAGTAATTGAGCATGCGAAGATTATTTCATTGTTATCTTAATCTTGCATCTCAAAAATGTTGCCTGCTCAAGAGCCAGATCCTAGAAAATAGCTATACTTTGTCTGCAGATGAAACATCTAATTGCTTTTTATTGGCTGATCGTGGAGGGTATTTATTTAAAGATTTATGATCAAAACTCACAATAAAATTAAGAAGCCAGGATATAAAATTATTTATATGTGGGAGAAGAGGCTGGTTTGAAGTGAATTCTGGCACTTCTTATTTGTTCAACATTGAGTTCGTATGAGAAAAGGTCATTGGTGATTGATAATTGCTATCAGCTTTTCTTACAGTCATTAAAAGCTTTTCGTGAATAAAGCAAGGGAAGGTCTTTGTAGAGGGGTATTGTAGAGTATTATTCTGGGTTTATTCTCCACACATTCTTCAGTTTATAGGACAAATGCATCCCAAACAAGTGACTAAAATGTAATTTTTCTATTGGTTCTTTATAGGAAACCAGTTTAATATGCCAGTTTCTTAGGGCTTAATGGGTTAGGGATTTTTTTTTTCCTTAACCAAGAACATGTATTGGTACATTGTAGATAAACATAGTGATCACATTCATCATAATTAATTTGTCCCTGTACATGATATATCTTGGTTTCCCCTCTTTCCCCACTGTTCCCTTCTACTCCTCTTCCCTCCTATTTACAATAGCTTTATTTACATTTTTCCATTTTTTTCTCTTTCTCTTTTCTCTGTCCCTTCCTTCCTTCCCCCCCTTCCCTCTGTAGTTCTATTCCCATTTGAATATTATCCCTCTTTTTCACGATATCTATTATACCTTTTTGTCCTTATTTGCACTTACAGTTTCTCATATGAGAGAAACAGGATGTAGGAGTAGACAATTTCAGCCCTTGAGAATCTGCAGGGTGTAAAAGAATAAAACTAAACTGAGATTTCACAGAATTGGTCTGCCACTCCTTGGTTGTGTGACCTTCGATGTTTTCATTTCTTTGAGCATTGGCTGTCTTTAATTTCAAGTGGGACTAGGTAAATCTCTGTTTATGGTAGTTGGCCTGCACTTGAAGTTTCTGTGCCTTTCCCCTCAGCCCTAACTCCCCTGGATCACAACAGCTCCATGATGTGTTCCCATGTTAAAATGTCTGGGGTTAAATACATTTTGAAAAATAAAAACTGTCTGAAATAAAAGCGAACATCTTTCTTTGCTATGTGCGTGTTTTGGTGTCGTTAATATGGAAGCAATGGGGATGACTGACCAATTACCCAACACACATTTTGATTTTTGTTTGCTGTGTGTTGCAGATTGGCCTTTCTTCTCTGAGAGCTCTTCCCTGAATGCTACGCTCTTAGCTCGTTAGACTGCAGGGCTTTTCTGTTTTAGGCAAGCAAGACTATAGATTCTCTCTTCCAGGTAGAAAACTGCGACATAATCTGTCTTCATCCCTGAGTAGAACTTGTGCACACATGGGAACTTCGGGCACTACCACAGCAGAGTGGGACATTCAGCCCCACTGCTTCTAGAGCCAAAATTCTGTACATAAAAAAACAGATATGAACAGATGTACCTACCTAGAGAGACAAAACGCCCACTCATTGAATGGAAAATCTCCTTGGCCGTGGCCAGTAGGAATAGTTGTTTGATGTTTCTGGTGTTGTTGTTTAGGAATTCACAATTCAGATGTAGGTAAAAGTGATAGAATTAATGCACTTCTCTTTTCCTGAACTACCAGCATGAGAAATGTTCTATGGAACACACTTTCAGAAGTGTAAGTCTTAAGATTAACTTTATCTGACATAATTCACAATATTACCAGGAGCGATAACAATACAAACTAGCAATTACCTAGAACCCACTATGCTAAGAACACTGCTTTTCTCTTCTTTTTGTCTGGGTTTTTATGTTCCTGATTTTTTTTTAAAGTGACCATGATTGACTCCGAGCACTATTTCAGGTGTGATATTAGTCTCTTAGTCCCCTTTATGAGTGTTATTTAATTAAACTCAGTGAAGTGGGTTCCTATTCCCAGTTTAAGAAATGAGAAACAAGTGCTCCAAGAATTTATATTATTTGTTAAATGTCTGTAACTAACAAATAGCTGATGTAAACACCTCGCTAAGGTTGGGGCTCTTGAATCTTTGCACTTTTTTAACCTATGTCTCATTAATTAGCAATGATACACACTTGGGCCTTCTTTCCTCTCTCCTCTCCCTCCTCTCTACCTTGTGGTGTTTAACACTTCCCTCTCTATCCTTTTTCTGCTTTCTTTTTATTTCCTCCTTCTTCTTTTGATATGTTCTTCCTGTCTCTGTCCTTTGGCCTCTCTCTGATTTGCCATATCTGAGGATTCTACAGGCTGCCCCACATGTCCCTAAATGCTTTTGTAAAGCGTGTTCTTTTCATTCTCTGCCCTCCCCCTTCCCATCTCTGTTCTGAGTTGTGTTCTCTGCTCCCTCCGCTCAGCCTATGAGAACGCCTTTAAAAACTCACATCGGTCCCAACACTTTCTGAGGAAATGTGCATTCCCATAAGGCCCCTATTTAATTTTTATCACCAGCACCACTAAAATAACTGCTTTCAATACATTCATCCATGGCTTTCACAGCCAGCAAACCACCTTGCTTTGCTGCCTTTGCTTTTTTAAACCTGTCAGGAAAAGGTGTTCAGAAATACTTCATTTTGTTGCTACTCAGAGCAGCGATTTTTCATCCTCACCATTCCAGAGATTGTGAGTCAGTGCTCAGAACTCACTTGTGATTTCTTTAGCTTTGCTCACAATGGGAAATGCACACAGTTCTGTAGCTTCCTTCGTTGTGAAATAAAATAGTTCAGTATTTGATCCAAGTACCAAGGCTGTGTCTTACTCACACCTCCATCCTTCAGCTCAGCTGTTGCAAACATTATCTGGAATCTGTAAACTATCAGAGTACGGGACACCATCAAAGCCTTAAGCTCCAAAGAATGAGATAAATGCATCAGAGCAGGGCTGCCACACTCCTGGACTTCCAAGCTCTGAAGTATCTTCTGCCTGATCCTATGAATGCTCATAATTCTAAGCTATCCCCTTCAGACAGTGAGCATCTAAATGACTCAGAATGAGCCGGGTGCTGTGACACAGACCTAGAATCCCAGTACTCTTCGAGGGTGAGACAAGAGAAAAACAAGTTTGAACTTACCCGGGACAATTTAGTGTCTTAGCAAGACCCTGCTTCAAAATACAACACACACACACACACACACATGCACACGCACACGCACACACACACACACACACACAGAAGCCTGGGTATAACTCAGTGTGAAGGTTCTGTGTTCATTCCACAGAGCTCCACCCAAAAATGATAAAAGACTCAGAACCAGTGGGACACTCTGCCCCAGTGATTCTCAAATCAATATTTGTGAAATAATTATTTGAGCGTTGTGGGTAATTTCAATTCCTCTTTTGTTAGAAGAAGACCAAGAACAAAAACAGAAGAAAACTTAGGCAAAGAAAAAATAAGAAGGGTGAGAAAGATGGATGGCGAGAATGAGGAGGTTGTACCTGTGAGGAAATAAATTTTTAAAAATTGTCTTAAAATCAAGTAACTTCCTATAATTTGCAAATTTTTGTAGAGTAAGAATTTCTCTGGAAGTCTGAGGCAGGAGAATAGCAAGGTTGAGCTCAACCCGCAAGAATTAGGGAAACCATATCTGAAAATAAAAATAAAAATAAATAAATAAAACAGGCTGAGGACGTAGCTCATTGTGAAGGCCCTTTACTTAATCCCCAGTAAAGCAAAAAAAGAAAAAAAAATTATCTGTTTCAGAACATTGATATTTAGATGGATAAATCAACAACGTGGTAAGGATAACAATGTGGAAACAAAAGATCAAGGTTATGTAGCAGGGAGATTTTTTTTCACTTATTTTAAAATCTAACCATTTGGTCTCTCGTTCATAAAATGAGAAGAATAATAATACCTTCTCCATAAAATTTGCGGACACCACGGCACCCATTGCTGGAGAGTGGCCTAATCGATTTGGGTTTTGTGAATTTAGCAGCAAGGAGATCATTCGAAGAACCAGTGAGATCTTTCAGGAGGTGGAGGGACATGAATAAGGGCTACAACTGTGGAATTCATTACAGGAGATCAACAATAGGAACTAGAAGGTAAACTTCCGTGTAAAATGGTCCTGATGTAACGTTTTGGAGCAAGGCAAAAGCGCAACGACTGTACACAAATAACTGGACATTATGAGTTTGTCCCACTTAAACCAGGAACGTAACATAAACATCTGGTTCTGAAAGGCTGATGAATTCTGTCCCATCTTTGCAGCATAAGCTAGAGCAGCGACAGACATCTCCAAGCTGAGTCAGTTCCCTTTGCTACTTTTTGCGTATTTTCCATCGCTCGTCATCCACAATGTTCTTTCCCTAGTCTCTGGCTGATTGAATCCCCAAACTCCAGGTCTCGCCATGAGCACCTTCTGTGAATCGTCTGCTCTTTCTGAGCCGTCGGTGCGGCTTCGACATCAGCACAACACCCCGCAGCCACCTTGTGAAATAAAGTCAGCGGATCAGAGCTCTGAACGGTGCGTTACCGGATTCACAGTCTCCGGAATCCAGCTGTCGCCGGCAAGGCGAAGATCTAACATGTTGCTTTATGATGTTCTTTTGAAAACCCAGAGCATGAAGTGTGCTGTATAAAACCAAATTCCTTTCGGTTGTAAAACTGCATTTAAAAAATCTTTATGTCTCAGAGGGAGGTCGGAGTTGAATTAAGTCCCAAAATAGCGCTGGAAACTTTCAGGAAAAAAAGGCAATACACATTTATTATACTTAATGTATTTTAACATAATTCAGATATGTTCACTGTTTGTTCAGGGAGATTTTTTTGTGTCTTATTTTTTCTTTAGGATTTTTTTTTTCTTCCTGAGCTGAGAGTTGAAGGAGCCAAAAAAAAAAAAAAAAAAAAAAAAAGGAAAAATGAATAACGAAACCGAACTGTTCCTTTCAAGTATTTGTTCTGAATTTTATTAGCTGAAATTCACTCAGTGGTAAGCATCTATCTGACAATGCAAGAAATTACTAGGCTTGTCCTTGAACTCTGAAGATTTCTAAAGAGTAGTTCGAGAACAGTAGAGCTCAGAATGTGTTTCAGAGATCACAATTAGATGGAGAGGATTGCATAGGTATTTTCTTGTGGGCAAAATGTCTTTCATATATTTTTCATATCTCAATGAGGTTAATTTCTACATATTAATAAGCCAGGATCGGACATTATAAACATATTGCTTTATATCATGCATGTACTAATTGTGGAAACCAGAAGGAACAATTCAGGTCTTTTATCTCTTTAATTACTTGAGGTCTTTGGACCTGCCTGGATTTCAAATCCTTTTTCCCTTGCTTCAATATTTATTTAACAATAATTACGTTCCACTTATATGCCAGGTATTAGAAATGTGATTTTGAAAAACACAGAAACACTCCACTGACCTCAGATCTTTAATTCTCATTTTACAGATGAGGAAACTAAGACTTAATAACTGAGGTGCTTTTTCATAAGTCAAAAAACTAATTTGTGACAGAACTGAGGATAGATCTCAGGTCTTTGTATATTAAAAAAGAAAATAAAACATTGCTTACAAATCAAAATTGCATAAATGGAATCCTGTGTCCTACTGACTTCCATTAAAATGGTAGAAATGCTTCATCTTTATTTCAGATTGATTTCCAATAAGCAGTAGACCTGAACACTTTTAACCATTTCTTATTTTGAGGAGATTCTTTCTATACCATATTCCTCTTTTGAGTAGATGATCTTTGAACAAATGTATCTGTTAAAAAGAAATCAATATCACACACACACACACACACATCCACAAATGATTGTATATTTTCTGGTATAATTCACATTGTTTACTTTTACCAATTTGCATATGTACATTTGGAAAGTGTGGAAGAGTTTCATATATCTACATTCATCTATAGTTAGTTTGCTTGTACTTTAAAAATAATTTTATGGCAATTCATCTTTATACAGTGCATTTAGGAAGTAACAGTACATTTTTCTATTTGCCAATAAATGCTCTCTCCTAGCAAAATACAGAGGATACAATAGAAATATAAGATTAGAAAGTTGGAAAAGATTTTGATTATTAAGTCTAGTGAGTCTTAATTTTTACAAGATCAAAACATTTCACCAACATGATTATGTATGTCTCATTACAATTCGGTTTGTTTTATTTTGTTCACAAAAAATGATGAAAACATCATTCACTTTCCAAGAAACCAAATATCCATGTAAGGTTAAATATTATATGTGATGTGAGACAGTCGACGGCTTACTTTTTTGTTTTATGAGTGTATGCTTGCCGTACACAATGATCACATTCATTGTGAGGAGCTGGTACATGTACATAACACACATCTTCTTCAATTTCTTTCGTTTCCCCTCTATGCCCTCCTCTTCCCTCAGTCACTTGTTTCTTCTTGCCGTTTGCCTATCTCCCTGTTTTCTATAATATTTTATTTTGCTCTATAATTTATTTGTATATTGGATTTCTCATATAAGAGAAATCATGTGATATTTAAGCTGGCATGTCTGATTTATTTCACCTAACATTATTGTCTCATTGCCTTCTAGAGGTCCCTGAATCTTCACATCACACCCCAGTACTGTAATTCAATCCCATGGGAGGGCAGAACCTCTGCCTATTATGTTCAGTATTATCTGATGCACTCAGCACCTTGCCTGCATCATCACGGTGTTTCATAAGCTTCCTAATGGCACAAAGGGCATTACAATAGAAGACTGTAGATATTATTTCATCCATTACTTTCTCATTCACTTTATACACATTTGTAGGGAAACACGTTCTCTAATGCAATCTTACATTGATATACAATATATAAACTGATAAATGTAGAACTATTCTGAATAAACTAGAGTAGATTAAAGCTCAGAATCTTGATCATATTTGTTTGCCTCCCACTTACTGAGCTTGCATAAAACTTGAGAGAATTCCTCATATTTGTCAGTGAATAAATAGAGAGCCTAGAAATTTAGTCAAGGTCAGACGGTAAATAAATTAGAGCTGAGGTTTGATTCTAGGCAAATTTAATCCTGAACAATGACTTTTATTGACTACATTGTAATCAAACCTTCTTAAGAGTTTCTAACCTTAAATTGAAAGCAGTTGACAAAACTAATGATCTAACTAGACTTCTTAAAAATACAAATGAAGAACAAATGCGTGTTTTGTAACATGACATAAGCAAGATCTCCGTTTTGTTACATAGCAATGAAAGAATATGAGCATTTAGTTCCACAGATTTACATGTATCAATCTGAGACTATATTCCAGACATTTACAGCACAAACACATGTAAACATGTTAATATTTGCTTTTAAGAGACTTGTGATTTAGAAGTGAAGACAAAACAGTGGCATTGGAGTGTGATGTATTATATAATGATATATGTCTTCATCTCATACCCCAACACGTTGGCTGTTGGTTATACCCTCAAAATATAATCATTTCCTGCTGCTTTTATTGAGGTCCCCCTTGTCAAACCTTCTGTGTTTCTCATATTGACTATAACAGCACCCACTAATTGATCTATATGCTTTCATCCTTACCTACCTATAATCATCCTACATAGTGCCCAGAAGAACTCTTTTAAATGTAAGAGAGACGGTGTCACTGCTGTGTTCTTCTGACTTCAAAGAAAAAAGAGCTTAATCCTGGAAATACCCTCAGTACTACCTCTCTCTAGTCAGCCTCAGTGAACTCTCAATTGGGGTTTCTCAAACAGACCAGCCTACCTCACCCTGGAAATTTCCCTGGCTCCTTCCTCTCCCGGAGCTCTGCCTGGGCTCACTCTGTTGCTTCTGGCTTTTCCCGACCTTCTGATATGAACTTGCTAATCACAACTTGCATCCTGGTTCATAGTTTTATTCTGTTTTATATTTCCTAATTGCACCTATTATTGTCTGTCATTTTCTTAAATCTCTATTTTTATGCTCTTTCTTTCTAACTAGATTATTGTAGCTCTTTGAGGTCAGGGGTTTTGATTTGTTCACGACTGTGTTCTCAGCACAAGTCCAGTGCATACTTAATACTTTATATACACTTGATAAATAACAAAGTGAATAAATCAACGGGCCAAAGTAGAATTAAAATTTTGTGATACCTTATGATATCACAACAGTCTATGAAATAACACACATTCCTCCAATTCTGAAGCCAATAAATCTTATGAAAATATATTTCTTGTTCTAAAAATCCTGCTACAATCTAAGAGTGTCAGATAAATATTCCCTTCTACAAATCAGACACTGACTCACACTAACACCTCTGTCACAAAGAAGTATTGGCCATACATCCGAAACGGTCAACCCAGCACTTGGAAATGCGCTGCTTGTCCGTGAAAATGATATAATCTTAGAAGTGTTAAATATCGGAATATACTCCTGGCCTTGTACTTTAACCTCTGCAAGATCTGCAGAACTTCACTGAACCTCAGCACCCCTAATTTATAAAGGAAACGGAACAGCTCCCACAAAAATTACCGCATTAAATATACCCTTGTGAAAGTGTTTGAAGCCCGGTGAGTCCCCTTGCCGTTATTGTGTCTACTATAATTGAAGAGATAGAAAGATTTCCTCCATGAAATCACATTGTTCCGCCTCTGGACCTGAGAGTATTTAGGGAGCTGTTATTCTGTGCCAGGACTGATGGTCAGCGCCCTAGACATTGCATTTCTACCTGTTCTCTAGGGAGGCTCTTCAAAGTTTAACTGACCTCATTGTCAGGATGATTCCTGATGTTTATTTGTTTATTTGTTTATTAACAACATGTTAATTTCTGTACTTCACCTTCGAATTTTTATTTAAAGCCTCTGAGCCAACAGTAACAAGTGTTCTCCTTCTGTGTGCTTGTCCTTCAAATGTTTATGTTGTTAGTGTGTCCCTCCTCAGTTACGCTCCATCTATATAGATAATACTTAGTTCTTTTGATCTTTTCTCATGCATCAATCCCTCCAGTCTTTTAATCATGCTCCCTGATGTTCTTTGAATCTCTTCCAATTTCTTGACAGCTCTCTCATGTTGCGATGCCCAGAAGTGTTTACAGTATTCTGGGTGATGTCTCATCAGCTTCACACTGAGCAGCTTTCTCCCCTTGATGCCTCTTGACAACCTGTGCGCAGTTCAAGGGATGCTGTCTGCAGGCTCCAGTCACTATTAAAACTTGTAATATCTTTCCTCACCATCCATTTCAGACATCTTTTAGTATATGTTACCTTTCTAAACAACCTTTATAAATGACAAATTTTTGGAAACAGTAAGTGATGAGACGTTTGGAAGGATTGCTAACAGTAAGGACTCAAACTGTCATTGCTCCGGTCTGAGAAGGCCTGGGGTGGACTTTCCACTCTGGAAAATTTTTGCTATCTGCCTTTTTATAAACCAGTAACACCTGTTCTTACTGTAGAATAAGAAAGAGCACCCACAGGATTGCACTAAGAAATAAGTGCCATGATTCATAAGGTGCTTGCAATAATGAGTTGGCACATTGGCACTGAATAGAACAAATGTTAGCTGCTTCGCAGGATGTGCTTAATTGAGATAAATTTAGGTAAAGTACACAAATTTTGAGCATAAGATTCAGAGAGTTTTGGAAATGTATGCTCCCTCATCACCAGCACCTATATCAAGACAGTTTCATATTCTCAGAATGCTTTTCTGTGCTCCTTCTCAGGCGCTCCATCCCACCTCCAGCCAACCATTTAACTGATTTCTTTAAGCACAGCTTAGCTTTGCCAGTTTCAGGAGCTAATTTGGATGGAATCGTACACAGTGTATTTTTGTGTGCCGGTCCTTATTTACTCAATATGATAATCTTTAAATTTATCCATAATATCTGTATAAAAACTTTCATTATATCTCTGAAAAGCATTCCATCATATGAATAGTTAATCATTAGTTCATCCAATCACCTCTTGATTGCATATTTTTCTTTTTAGTTTAGATTTTTAGGAATAATATAAATATTGATATTCTTATTGAGGAGTTTTTTTAGATATATATATTTTTGTAGACATATTTTTTTGCCACACTGGGTTGGAATTTCTGGGCTATAATTTAGATACACTTTTTGCTTTGTAAAATGTTTCTAGGCTGCTTTCTTACATGGCCATTCCAATATGTACTCCCCAGCAATGTGAGAAAATTCCATGTGTTCTGCATCCTCATCAGTGTTTGGTATTGTGAGGCTTTTTAATACCAAGCATTCTAGTGGATATAAAGTACCCTAGTCGATTTAATTGTAACTTTGTTATGATAAATGGAGGACTTGAATTATGCTAATTGTTTATTCTTTTGTTGACCGATCATGTAATCTTTCTGTTAAAAATTAAATTTAGATTTTATCATTTCACGAATATCATTCATTATTTTGTCTGAATTTGATCCTTTGCCACAGATATATATTGTATTCTGTTTAATTCTTTGGTTTGCCTTTTTTTTTTTTTTTAGCCAATATATTTTTAAAAAGAAAAGTATTTGGTTCTGGTGCAGTATGATTTATTTATTTTCCTTTGTGGTGTTTCTTGTATTCACTTTAAAAGGGACTTGTTTAGTATGTCAAGATATTTTTCTTATGCTTTCGTTTGACAAATTTATAATTTTAGTAATTTTTCAATTTAGGGTTATAACATATATCAAGTAAAACACACACACACACACACACACACACACACACACACACACACACATATTAAGAAGTGTATATACATTTGTCAAGCCAATCCAGTTTTTGCAACACTATGTGCGGAAAAAAAACTTTTATTCCCCATAAATTATCCTGACAACCTTTTCTTGAAAGTCAGTTGACTATATTTAAGTATAACAGGTTGTTAATTTCTACAAGAATCCTGCCAGAATTGTGATTGGAATTACACTGAAAAGTAAATTTGAAAATAACTGGCATATTAGCAATATTTAGTCATTCATTGAATCAGGTGTATTTCTCATTCTTTTAGCTCTCGATTCTTTTCTGAAATGTTATATTGGTAAGAGGATGCAATGTATAAATCCTGTTCCTTTCCTTAAATTTTTACCTTGGTATTATAAATTTAGATACCTTTTTAAATGTCATTATTTTCTTTTATCTTTATTTTCCAATTCGTTCTTGAAGCTATATAGTGATACAATAGATACTAATTTATGTAGATATGTATGTATGTATTCATGTTTGTGGTACTGGGCACGCATAGTTCCTAGGAGGTTCAAACCGAGCTATATAGCAAACCTTTCAATTTTGTTTATTTTAAAATTCTGAAGCAAGCTCTCCCTAAGTCACTGAGTTGCTTAGAATAGGCTTGGATTTGTGATTTTTTTAAAATAAGTTTTAACATTGGCCATTTTGCTCCATCAACAGTGTTTATCAAATAAAATTGAGTTTTTAAATTAAATCATTTTTATGTTTACTTGGAATGAATGCTTCTTTCTTTTTATGCCTACTTGTATTAGAGATGTACATATATATGTAACATATATATTCAATATTCTTCTTGTTATCTAATAATATAAACATTAAAGCTATTTATTTCTTTGTGAGGACTACTTTAGGTGTATCCTTAAAATTTGGATCTACTGTACTTTCAGCATCTTGTATTGTCAAATATTTTCTAGTCTCACTGGTAGTTTTTTTTTTTTTTATTTTCTTCAACTGACTTGTCATTTAAGTAGCTTTCAAGATTTCCAAAGATTTTGAGGAATTTTTACTTAAATTCTGCATTGTCAAAAATATCATTTGAGTAATTTAAATTTTGACAATTCTTATTGTACAATATCTACTTTATCTCAGGGAATGTTTTATATCCACGTGAAACAACTGGACACTGCACAGATGTTGAATTAATATTCTAGAAATGCCTATTAAATTAGGTTTATATGTGATGTTCTTTACTGGGGGCTTCTTTTTTCTCCTGCCTCCACTTACTGCCCCTCACACAGCTATGGGCTTCTTTTTTCTAATAATTGATGATGACAAGGTATTAAACTCAGACACTAAAGTTCTAATTTTGGCTCTTTGTGCTGAGCTATTTTGAAATTCTGTGTTTCGATGTCTATGTGGTCTTGACAACATCGTTCATCATTATTGAAATGCCTAACTTTATTTTTTGTAATAATCCTGGTTTTAAAATCTATTTTATAATACAGCTACCTCTGCTATACTATAAACTAATAAATTTAGTTAGTTTGAGGAAACACTGTTATTCTCATACTTTACTTTTAGTCTTGTCTATTTATTTATAAATTTGTCGTCTACAAACAGCTTAAATTGGTTCTTGATATTATTATCAATATGTTAGTCTTCAAACCACTTTACACAGTTAACGGGACTATTTAGTCCATTCAAGTTTAGCACGATTATTGATATTATCCTTCATATTTTCTTTATTTTCTGTTGTTTATCTTAATCTTTGTTTTTATTTTCCTCTCATGCTGCCATCCTCATTGTATATTATCTTTTTCTTCTTTCTCAAATTTTCGATTTTGAAGGGGAAGATTGAATATTATTATATAATTATACTCCCTTAAACGTTTCCTGTGCCAGGTGCTCTAGAGATTAAGATTTCACCTTCCATCTTTCACGGTCGTGTTTGATTTAATGTTAAAATATTTTATGTACAATAAAGAGAACTTAGAATAATTTCACCTAAGTTTTATCAAAATCTTTGTACTAATATTGCTCTGTGTTTTGTTTTTACATGTTACAAATCCTAATATGTGTACATATATATGTGTATGTATATATTCGTATGTACACTTTTCTCTGTTTCTGTTAAACATTCTCCTGGATTCTAGAGATCTCAAGAAATGAAGCCTGAATATATCCAACATTTACCCACATGTTTAACATTACCAATATCTTGCACTCCTTGCTACTCCCCAAAGTTTCAGATGGTAAAATTTTCTCATCAGCAGGAGAAATTCCTTCAGTTTTGCTTGTGTGGATTAGCTGGTGATAAATTCTCTCAGATTTAGTTTGTCTAAAATAAGTGTATATCATTTAATGTAAAAATGTTTCACTCCAGAGAAAATATGTTGTTGACAGCTGTGCATTTGTTGTTTTGTTTTGTTTTTCTTTTAGCACTTTCTTTTCTTTTTAATTCTATTACCACGTGTTTGCAGTGCATAGTTATTACATTCATTGTGGGGGGTACATGAACATAACACATCTTAATTATTTTCTTCATCCCCTCGCTGCTCCCTCCATCTCTTGGTTCTCCTCCACTTTGCAAAAAAATCTATTTCTAGGCTGGGGATTTAGCTCAGGGATTAGAGTGTTTGCCTTGCAAGCACAAGGCCCTGAGTTCAATCCCTAGCACCAAAAAAAAAAAAAAAAAAAAAAAAAAAAAAAACAAAAAAAAAAAACAAAAAAAAAACAAACCTATTTCTCTTTTTCTTATTTTATTTTATTTTTCTCTTCAACTTATTTATATTTTGAGTTTCTCATTTAAGAGAAATCATGCTATATTTAAACATGTTTGTCTGATTTCTTTCACTTAACATTATGGTCTCTAGGTAAATCTTCTGGCATTTTGAAACATATTCTTCTATACTTTCATTTAATCTGTCTTTTCATTAGTCATCTTCTTTTTCTTGTTTCTTTCACTGTTTTTAAGAAGTT
The DNA here is from genome assembly GCA_004026905.1 of Hystrix cristata. Classification (NCBI taxonomy): domain Eukaryota; kingdom Metazoa; phylum Chordata; class Mammalia; order Rodentia; family Hystricidae; genus Hystrix; species Hystrix cristata. The sequence goes on along the minus strand of PVJO010005456.1, from coordinate 74,497 downwards.
TTACCATGTTTGGTTTAGGTTTGGTTTTCTCAAAATTGTTGTTAGAATTCACTGAGATTTCTGGATATGTAAGTTATTTTTGCATGAAATTACAAAAGTATTCGGCTAATATTTCTTCGGTAGCATAATTTTTCTATATCATTATTTCTCCTGTGTCCAGTTATAAATATGTTATACATTTCATGGCCCATACTGTAAGACTTGGTAATTTTTATTTCTCTGACTCACTTTGAATTGTTTATACTAACTTTTCTTCATAGTAACTGATCATAACTTAACAATTTCCAATTTATTTTTGTTAGCATTCAATGCATTTTTGAAAAACATATTTTATTTTTCAATTTAAGAATTCCTGTTTTTTGTCTCTCCTTGACTTAACATGTAGCTGCTAATATGCCCCATTTAAAAAAAAATCCACTCTACTCATCTTTCTCTGTGGGTGCTTGGCATAGTTATCATGGACAAGCCCTGAAATTCAATATTCAGCACCACAAAGAGAAGAAATAAAAGTATTTTAACATATTTGTAATAATTGTGTTTTAGTATTTTTCCACTGATTTTTGGCAACATATTAATATGTCTCTTAAAATGAATATAGCTCTCATCACCTATTTCTTCAGGTCTTGTAAATGTTTTTATTCCTAACTAAGAAATTCCAAGTTATACTATTATCTGCTAAAGACTGCTGGGTTTGTTTTTACTTTATGTCTTTGCAATCTTGGTTTCATGTTTTATTTTGTGTTTTTGAAGCAGATCTATTTTCATCTTGGTCACAGTCCTGGGTCATTCGTTTACTTTTGGTATGGATTGCACCATAATATGTGGTACTTCTCAGGTATCAACAGAAAGTCCAATGCATTTACTAGGACATTCGACCTATATAGGACTGAAGCACAATCTGCCGCCCCGTAACAAGAGGCAGCTAAAATCTCTGCTTCGCCACTGTGGTATATATCTGTTTTCACTCTGAACTCCTTGGAATCTTACCCCCCACACACATGTTTCAGGAATGTCAAGATTCAAAGAACTATTCTTTCGATTTGTTTCAGGTCACTTCCAATTTAACACTTTTCTTCTGTTATTTCTCCCTTGCTGTCCAGTCACTGTAGCATTTTCAAACTCCAATTTACAACCCTTTGGCCCATAAAACCTCAACACTCTTTTGCTCTCTAGTTGCAACACTCTCTGTGGATTGCTCAGTGTTCTTGGTAGTAAAATAGGTATAATTTTGTTTATCAATCAATATATTAACCCCTTCTTCGAAGGATCAAATATCTTCTAATTTTGCGTATTTTGTTTAGCTCAATCCACTTAACTTGTATTTCAAAATTCATTTTGTTTAGAGATTGCAATTAGTATTAGCACAATGATTGAAAATTGAAGCTACTCAATACTACTGGGGCCATAATACACAATTATTTTAATTAAAAATATTTTAAAGCAATAACCACGATCCAGGCCTTGATCTAAATTCTGGAAGTAAATCTAAAAAACATTACTAACACAGATGGATGGGAAAATAGATGCTGAGGTTTACTTGCAGACATGTTTGGAAGTAATGACTACAAATTTGCTGAAATACTGGCTATGTCACCTGAAAAACAGGTCAAAGACGACTCCATTATTTTTTTGCCGTAAGAATCTTTTAAGAACGGAGTTATCTTTAACTGAGATGTGAAAACAACAGGTAGATTACTTTTGATGCAGGAGATTAACAGGTGTGTAATTTTATAAATGTTATATTTGAAATGTCTAATAGACTTGTAAATGTCAACACGTAGGCAACTAAACACATACAATTTTTGGAGTAGTGTGTAGACTTGAGACATTAACTTGATAACTGTCAGTGTGCAGATCGAATAGAAGAATTTAGTTGGAATAAGTTTGCCAAAAAATTAATAGATGATGTTAAGCAATAAAAATTGACTCATCGATGTTAATTTGAGAACATGGAAAACTGTGAGATAAATTATAAAAGAAATCCATTTTCAATAAGTTTCATAGAAGACAAGCCAGGACAGGAACTTGAAGTGACCCACCACTAAATAATGTTTATAGTTAAATAAGGATTAAGAATGAGAATTGGCAATTAGCGTTATCATTATGGAAGCCTATAATGACATTAACAGGACTCATTTTTGTAAAGTGATGGGGGAAAATTTTAACTGGGAATGTTTAAGATAAAATTGGAGAACACGTACGGTCAATGAGGTAGGCCGGGTTGTGGTGGGAATTTTGTAACAGAAAGATGAAACAACTAGAATGAACATGATTAAAGAAATATTTATTTATCATAAGTACATCTATGTTTATCTGTCCATCTGTGTTCACGTCTATACATACATATGCACACGTTCACTCACATATATAAATTTACTTGCATAAACAGATGAGATAAAAATGCCCACATGCTAAGAAGGATAATTTAGTAAAGAAAATGATGAGGGAATAAAAGGAAAAGATTTTTTTTTTCTACAGCGATTACACTGAATAGGTGAGAAGAAATGAGGTCTACTCTCCTGAAGAAGTTTTAGCCTCATAAAGAAGTTCTAATACTTTAAAGTTCTAGAAGTAGCACCAAGTCCTAAACTATGGGGCAAAAGCAGATGGACAGATAAATATAATGGTAGATAGTTGTGGAATTTCTTATCTAACTGCTTATAATAATTCTTAGCTGCATTGAATACAAACTCAGTAGGTGAGTGTGACTATGGAAAAGGAGGTTCTGGAGTTTTGAGAGAGGAAAATAATTGTCATCAAATCAGGCATGTTGGTGTACACGGGATAGGAAAACTTGGGAAGGCCACAGGAAATGAGCAGGAAGCCCTTGGAGGTACATTGAGATGAGTGTAAAGTGCAGGATGTCAGCTGGAGTCTCTGGTTCTAACCATGTTTAGCTGTCAAGTGCTGGAACGTGAACAGAGGATCACAGTGTACCAGGCTTTGTGTTTTGCCACATAAATACAATAAAGGGACAAAAGAGTGACAAAATAAATGTAATAGCAACCCACGGAATTTAATCTGCTAAAAAAAGGAATGTAGGCATATGGAAGATAGGAATGTGGTGAGATCACTGAGTTATTACACTTTATTGGATATGGATGAAGAATTTATGGAGTCTGGGTACTTATATGAACTGTAGCTTCTCAGGCTGTAGCTATAAAGAAGATGATTTTGAAATTTCAGAAGGTTTAAAATTTATGTTACTAATACAATTGGAATATGACTAAGATTAGAAGAAAGGAATTCAAAAACTGGCATGTCAAGTTGCTGGAAAGATTATCCACTGTGATTTCAAATCGTCCAGACTAAAGGTGAGAACTGAAGATGAGATTCACAGCTGGAAAGTTTAATTAAAAAGTCAGGGTGGTCTAGGAGAGAAAGGAAGGACTATAAGAACACTTGCCCCAACTCTTGACAGAACAGTCTCTATGTCAGGGGACAAAATCCATCTGTCAGTTAAGAGGCCTGCTGGAAATGAGTGCTCTTCGGGCAAATTCAGGTCTCTATTAGAGCAAGTATATGAACAGAACTACTCCAAGAAAATTCTTGTCCCTCCCCGTATTTTCTGTTGAGAAATGTTATCTCTGTCTAATGAACTGCCATGAGATGTTGTAAGCATTGTTTGTCTTGATACATTTATCATCTTCTATGTGGTATTCTGATGTCGTTGTAGAAGTAGACTTATTTCTTCCAAGACACTTACTAGAAATAAATTTAGTACAGGTAGTTTTTATATGAAGTGATCCCAAAAATTGTAAGAAAGGGACAGAAAGAGGTGCTACAAAAGAAGAAAAAACAAAGATTTATCAATGAATGGAATATTATTACGGGAATATGTTCAATCTCGCTGGAGGTCCCTTGAGGTATTATGTAGTCTGTCTGACATTGATCCCATCTAGAGGTGAGAAACCTGGGTGTTGTATGTCTCCTCTGAGTGCAATTTATCAGATGGATAAATGGTAGAGCATTTTTATTAATGCATGTCAGTGATGCAAAATGGTGAACTTCGTTTTTAGAAATTGGTACATGTTTTCCATGTCTTTATTAGTTTCAAAACTACATATCCTCGTTTGGCTTATGCTTTCTCCTCCTGATTATCCTCTTCTTTGTCTCCAAAACTCCACCTCTTAGTTTTCTCTTATATCTCCTTTGCTTTATTTGCTTGTTTGTTTATTTGGTTGGCTAGTTCACTGATTCTTGTACAACAGATAATCTGGCTGATTTCACTTAATATACGGTCTCTTGTTTTATCCACTTTTCTGCAAATGATGTGATTTCATTTTTCTGTATGGCTGAATAATATTTCACTATGTATATATGCAAAATTCCCTTTATCCATTCATCTATCAATAGGCATCTAGGCTGTTTCACAGCATAGTTATTACGAATTGGGCTGCTATATACATGGGTATGCATATGCAACTATAGTATCTTGTCTTTAATTTGTGATGGGGAAATACACCTTGGAGTGGTGTCACTGGATCAAATGGTATTTCTATGTCTACTGAGGAAACTCATATCACCACCAATGATGTAAAGGGGTTCCTTCTTCACAGAACCTTTCTTAGTAGCAGACTGAAACATGCCCTTGCTTGACTGCTAAGATATGTCTGTCTACTACAAAGTGAATGTGTTCTTGAAGTTCTGTATTTAAAACTTCATACCCAATTAAAGAGTGTTGAGTGTTGGAACTCTAAGCTGTGATTAGCTCGTGAAGCCTTTGTGAGTGGAAAAAATGTCATTGTTGTTGGAGTAGATTCATTATCACTGGAGTCCTTCTGGATAAAATGGCGACCTTAGCCCCCTCCTTACTCTACCTCAGATATGCTTCTTGCTCCTCTACCTACTATCCTGCAGTGATACAGCAAGAAGTTCCTCATAAGACAATGCACATTGAACTGCCTCGCCTCCCAAACTGTCAGAAATATATCTCTAGTTTTTATAAATGATCCAGTCTTGGGTATCCTGTTACAGCAGCAAAAACAGCTAGAGACAACATTCCAGTTAGAGCCAAGGGATGAGAAACTCTTCCACAGTGAGCTTGCACAAGAAACGAGACCCTTGATCTGTAGACTTGGGTTAGGACTCTCTTTATCACCTACCCTCGTGTACTTGACTTTAACAAAGGGAATTTTAAATCACATATTGTCAGTGTCAACCCATAACCTGTATCCAACATCTCTAGAAAGCTCTGGCTATTCTTTTTTCTGTATACATTTGTTCTAGTATATAATATTAGGCAGTGATGAACTGTCAGGTGTTTGACAATTAGATATTTAAGAAAATAACAAATAAAACTAATAAAACAAGGACATGCAGCATTTCTCAATTTCTATGGTATAAAAAGTCCCACCAATAAACAGTTAAAGCTACCTTGTGATACTAAACTCAAAATTAGAAGGAGATGTACAAATGTTGTTCTTAGCTGAGTGTATTGGTGTATACCTGTGATCGAAGCATTCTGGGAGGCTGAGACAGGAAGAAGTTTGAGACTAGTCTTGGCAACTTAGTAAGACCTTATCTCAAAATAAAATAAAATAACATAAAAATAAATGTGGTTGCACACAAAAGCACTGAACTTGATACCCAGTACTGGAATGAAAATAGCAACAATAACAACAACACAAGCAACAAAATCTCTTTAAACTGGAGAACATAGACGATGCAGAGAAATTTCTAGACACATAGAACTTACCAAAATTGACACGAGAAGATATAAAAACTCTGGATATACAAATAACAGGCAATAAAATTGATGTAGTACTAAAAACTCTAATAACTAAGAAGAATCAAGGGCCTGGAGGATTCACTACTGAATTTTACCAAACTTCAGGGAAGAAACCAATGCCAGTACCCATTAAGCTTGTCCAAGAAATGGAGAGGGAAGGACCACACCTGAACTCACAGTATTTTGAGCCAGCATTACCCTGATATCACAGCTGGCTGGACAAAGATCCAGTAAAGAAATAAAACTATAGGCCAATATAAACAGAGAAGCAAAATGAACAGAGACGCAAAAATCTTCAATGAGATACTTGCAAAGAGAAAGCAACAAATCATTAAAAAGATCATACATTGTGACCATGTCAGCTTCATGGCAGGGATGGAAAGATGGTACAACATATGTATATCAGTAACTGTAATACACCACATAAACAGAAGTAAAGACAAAATCACATAATCAATTCAATAGATTTAGAAGAATCCATCAAAAAATCTAGTATGCATTTGTAATAAAAATCTTGCTGAAAACTGTGATAAAGGGCCCTACCTCAAGCTACTAAAAGCCATTTGTGACAAACCCATTATAGATATCATACTAAATGGTGAAAAACTGAAACCATTCCCTCTAAAATCAGGAAGAAGACAAATGTTTCCTTTCTCTGACTCCTGTTTAATATAATAATTGAAATTTCAGGCAGAGTAATCAGACAAGAGAAAGAAATAAAAGGGATAGGGATAATAAAGGAATAAATCAAATTATTCTTATTTGCAAATGATATACTTTAAATAGGAGACCCAGAAGACTCTTGAAGCTAAAAAAACAATTTCAGCAAAGTAGCAGAATGCAAAATCAATAGACAAATATCAATAGGGTTCCTGTATTTCAACAATGAACCTAGCAAGAAAGAAATCAGAAAATAGTCCTGTTCATGGTAGCTTTAAAAAATCAAGTACCAAGGACTCAACCTAACCAAGGAAATAAAAGACCTTTTACAGGTGTGCATAACCATACACCATGCCTGTCTAAATTTTTAGCACTCAGGAGCCTGAGGCAGAATGATCACTGTGAATTCCAGGCTAGCCTGGGCTACATAGTGAGTTTAAGTGCAGCCCTGGACTACATAGTGAGATCCTGTCTCAAAAAACAAAGAAAGAAAGAAAGAAAGAGAGAGAGAGGAGGGAAGAGAGAGAGGGAGAGAGAGAGACAGAGCGAGAAAAGAAGAAGAAGAGGAAGAAGAGGAAGAAGAAGAGGAAGAAAGAAAGAAGAAAGAAAGAAAGAAAGAAAGAAGAAAAGACGAGAAAGAGACGAGAAAAGAAAAGAAGGATCAGCAGCTACTCCTTGGATAGAGGGCTAATATCTAGGGTATATAAAAATCTCCAAAAATTAGACCACAGAAAATGCAAGAATGGTAAAAAATGAGGGGATTGAAATGAATAAACAATTTCCAAAAGAGGAAGTGCAATGGCCAATAAGAACATGGGAAAGTTCCAGCATCTTTGGCCATGCATAACTACTGTGAATTACACTGCTATAGGCACAGGAATTTGTATCACAATAATATGATGACTTTAGCTTTCTGGATGATACCCTGGAGAGATACGAATAGGCCAGTGCAATTTCAATTTTTATTCTTTTGAGAAATGACTCATATGCTCATCAACAGATAAATGGATAAAGAAAAGGTTATATATATGTATTACTCAGCCATAAAGAAGGATAAATTTGAGTCATTTGTTGGAAAATGAATGGATATTGAGATGAAAATGCAAAATGAACTAAATTAGACACAGAGGTTAAATATCGAATGTAATTTTTCTAAACATAGGAAACACAAAATATAAATAATTTAAAGAGCAAAAGTTTGGGGAGGAGAGATGGGTTGGGAAAAAAAGAAGCAGCAAGATACACCATGTACAGGTACATATTCCCTATGATGAATATTACCATTATGTAGATCTAAAATGTACCACTAACATAAAATTTTAAGAGAAATAAAATATAAAGAGCAAAATAAAGGAGAGGTGGTAGGAAATAAGGAGGGAGACATTTGGAGATGAAGGGGATACAGAGAAGAGGGGAGAGGGTAAGGTAGGATAAAGGGGGATTAAAAATCATCAAAATGTTATATGTATATGTACTAAGTCCTCAATTATAATCACAATGTGTCACAAATATATTCTAATAAAAAACTTGCTCTAGATGATAGCTCAGTCTAACTCTAGTATAACACTAGTTATATGTTAGTTTGAGTAAGAAACAGGGAAATATTTGTTGCATATTTGGGTGATCCTAAATTCTCTATTGATTTTCTTAGATGAGAAATTGAATCAGTGATTTAAATTTTCCATTGCTGCAGTTGAAATAGATTTTGGATAATGAGCTTTTATTATATAATCAAGAACTGTGATTATGACTTTCCAATTTTTATCACACCTACAGACATTTTTCCTTCCTCGCCATTACCACAGATACCTTGGGGATCAAGGACTTCTCAAGGTCAGCTTGACATTGCTTCCAACTGTGAGACTAGATGGGGTCTATTGGGTCTAGTTGTGTTGCAACTTTGTCTTTTCCATCCCCAAATTCTTCTGCTTATGGAGACTGCAGATTCTAGTTCCATAATAGAACCTCCTAATCAGCTCTGACCTACAGAATACAATCGGCAGTGTAAACCAAGCCTTTTAGTGCTATTAACAAAGTACTCTCGTGGTACATTCTTTATTTACATATTTTCAAATTATTAATTATATTGGTATTTCTGACTGCCAAATTTATATATAAACATCATATATATATCATCATTTATATATAAACATCATATATACATATATGTGTATATATATGTGTATATATATATGTATATATGTTTTGTTAGATGATGAGCTCTCTGTGAGCACAGTCACTTTGTCGTTTTTCTGTCCCCATATAATACATCCTTGCTATTATGCCCATTTAAATGTGTTCTCTGACTCTTAATACTTTACTAAGTCAGTTCTAGCACATTCATCTTGTTATGTCTAAGCTTCAATGACCCATCTTTACACTGATTGAAGTCAGCTCTATTTCTTTCCAGGATGTTAGATTTTGAGTCCTGTGAAAGTAACACTCAGATCCTACATTCAAGGTTCAGACCCTTATTTTCCTCAACATCTTCCCCAATGATATTAGCCGCGTCCTGTCATTCCTTGTTGTTAAATAAGTAGTTTTCTCCTCATTTCAGGTATCTTATGCTATAACTCCAGTATTACTTCTACAAAGTCCCTGGGAAAATATGAGGGGAAAATATTGAGGCCAAACCTCATCCTGAGAGTTCGCTGTTTAGGTGTTGTCCGCGCCTGCTCTCTAGGCACCGAGACCCCTTTTTAGCACTGATAATGAAGCTCTGTTCTTCAATCTGGGGTGTTACAGTAATCCGAAGATTTCGTTCATTCGGAGGCATTCGCTCTCACACTAGCTTCTCATGTCTGTGGGTCCTATTTCCTACTCAGAACAGTTCCTTAGAGCAGTCATACATCTAATGTTTTACCTGATTTTCATGATGATCTGCCCTCTGGCTCCTTCCTTGTTATTCTCTATAAGGACAGTTTTGACTTTTGAGAAAAGAATAAGTCCCACTACTGAGTTGATAATGAATCAGCCTTTTCTGGATTAAAAATGCTGCCTTGGAGGTTTTCTGACTCTCACAGGACACGGGAGTTGACAGTGATTAAATTAAGCCCGTAGTTTTCTTTGTCTTTTAGGTCTCTAGGGCATTTACCCAAATCCATCCAGTTCCATCATTTTATAATTGCCACTGCCCCCATATATCATCTCAGGGCCAGAATCTTTACATAACCTGGTTTTTCCGCTTCTTCCTGTATCTCATTTCAACTCCCCACAGGTGAAATGCTTTGTGATCGTGTTACTACAAGATGACACATGTCATGAGCACCTCAAAGAACAGCAACCAAGCCCATGTTTTATTCTACCAGTGGTCCGTTTGGTTCTAGGACATCATCCTCAGGGTTACTTTCTAGGCCCACTTCTACCCACCGCAAGAAAATGCTAAGCAGAGACTTAGGAACAAAGAGTGCCTTCAGAAGACAAAATCAGAAAGTACAAGGCAGGAAGCTCGGGACGCAATATGGGTAGAGAGGAATAAAGAATTCATTAACTAACAGATTATCTCTGTAGACTACTAGGATGGGGGGGTGTGCTAGGGTTTGGTGAGATGGGGTGCATAGTGTCTATCCTCACTGGTGCTTGACATATTGGAAAGACTAAATAGACACTGGTGGTTAGTCTATGTCATTTGTCTCTTTGGGTACATGGTCATTCCACAGACCTTTGGCAGGGCCAAGTGTAGTCACATTGTTCTTCTCTCCCTGCTGACTTGGGAAACACTGAGTTCCTACTGTAAGTTTCTGCTTATTCTGATTCTCTTGAGGGATTACTCACGTTAGTCTTCATAAAGAATAGCACGTCACCAGAGTAACTTTGAGATTCCTAATAGTTTTCAACAAACAAGGACTAAAAAGTTGGAAAAAAGAGAAGAGAACACTATTAAAGGTGTAGAACAGGTAAATAATGTGCCTTTCTAAACAAAAACAGTTAAGCAAGTAGAAATTATTTATATCTAAGCTATTACCAACTGGTGTCTCAGACTACATCCAGGAGGAATTTAATGTTGTTTACAATAAAAATCTCATGTGGAATAAAACTGTTAAAATGTGAATATAAAAATTACTCAAAAGAAAAGAATATGTGAGTATATGAAAAATACTGGGACAATTTAATTAGTGTCCTAGAGTTTTTTTGCATTGATTATTCAATGACCATTGAAACCAAAACTTGACCAGAAAAATATCAAGAGTTTATCAGAAGAACTTTATCAATCAAGAGGTCTGGAACTGGAGATTTAGCTCAGTGGTTAGAGTGCTTGCTTAGTAAAGCACAAGGCCTCGATTTTGATCTCCTGCACCAAAACAAACAAACAAACAAACAAAAATAAATAAATAAATAAATAAATAAGAAGTCTGGGTGTAAGATCTACATTTCCACTGGTAAGGCATGAGCTCTTAGACAAGTCGTTGAATTCCATCCAGTCTCATTTCTCTATGCCAAGATATTATTCAAAGCAGTCATTTTTCAACATTTTCTTGGAACCCTATCACCTTTATTTACTCTACAGAGTATTAGCCTGACCTTACTTTATCAATAGATGAAAAAGGTCCTGCCAGGCTGAAAAGAGAAAGAGTTCTTACCTTTCTTTCATACAGCATAATTACTTCAATGCCATATCTAAAGACTTGTGGTTACAAAAGCATTGGTCAAAATAATATGTAATTTCTTCACTAGCAATAAATATATGCATTTTCCCTCTATTGAACAAAGAGGTGTAATAGATATTATATAAAGGGAGGATGGTGAGCAGAGGAGAGGAGTGCTAGAAAGAAAGAAGGAGAAAAGCAGAAAGGCAACAGGGGAAAGAGAGGGGAAAGGGAAAATATGGAAAATGATGAATGAACCTGATATAAATAGGGGGGGAGGGGCGGGGGAGAGGGGGAGAACCAAGATGTACCATTTATAGGTACAGAATAAATGTAATGAATGTGATCAATGTATGTAGAATGTACCAATACATGCTCTTGGTTTAAAATAAATTAAAAAAAATATATCATAATATGTTGTGTTTATTTATTTTTGATCAAGGAATCAATAGGCTGTTGTACAGAGCCCAAAACAAATGTCTTGAGTCCTACACTAAGGGATAAGGGATAAGAGCCAAACATGCCTCACATATTTTTATTTGATTATATAAAGACCCAGCATTGTTTAATTTTAAGTGTGTTTAAAACTACAAAAGATCATGAACACTCTTTTATACCATATTCTGTCCATTATAGACTATAATAGAAAATATGCACAATTTTTACCAGAAGAATTTCCAAGCAGTACAACAAGATGCCCCCCCACCCCCAAACCTGAAGATTGAACACAGGACCATTGCACTAAGCTAAGCCTTTTTTGTTTTGTTGTTTTGTTTTGTTTTAATTTTGGAAATTGGGTCTTATTAAATAACAAAAGACCAGGCTGGAACTTGTGATCCTCCTACCTCAGCCTCCCAGAGTTCTGGGACCATACACATGCACCGCCATGCCTGGCTACTGTAGGACATTTTTCTACAGAGATGAAGCACATTTTGTAACTAAAGAGCACGTCACCAGCATAATTCCTGGAAGTGTTCAAGATTGAAATCGGACTCACAGGGTCTGCCTTCTGGAGACAGGGATCAAATAGAAAGACAGATTTCTGATGCAATAATCCTTCTAAAATTCAGAACTATGTTAACCTGTTTAATAAATAGCATAATGTCTCTACTTGCCAGGATATTTCTCTGTTTCTACTTTGTTTTCTTCTATAAATGAATAAAATGTATTTTGAGAACTTGCAACTTGTAAAAAATACTATTAAAGTGATTGAACAATTTTGAAACTAGGAAAGGGAGGTAAAGATAACATGTTTACGTAAATGTGCACATGAAAAACTCCAAATCCTCAAATGCCAGTATATTAGCATGAGATCGAACAGTATTGGCAAACATTTAAGAAATAAAAAATGGACTCTGTCTGCTTGCCTATATAGCTATCTACACCCTGTATGAATGTTGTATACAAATTCAGTGTTGACCTTATGAAGAAATTTGACTCACTTTCATCCAGTTCCGTCTGTGGAGAGACTTGAGCTCACCAACTGAAATATTGCTGTATAGAATATTATGTGTTTGCACACTCATCCCCATACATCCCTACACATACATAATATTCTGTATGTATATCTGCATACATGTGCACATACGTTTATACTCTAAATCTTGTGTGGCTACACCCACTGTGGCATGCACAGCTAAAACTATTTCTCGATACACAGTTATGAAACAGGTAAAAAGCAGAAAGCAAAAGGACGCGTACTTTTACACGAATGTTTTACCTTACTAATTTGCTCATTATTCCACAAATATCCACTTAGCACCTGCTCCGTGATATGCAGTGCAGAAGAGAGGAGGTTAAAACAGCAAGTACCACCTTTGCCCCATTCTCAGCTGCTGCTCCGCCGCACTGCCGGATGGAACCTTTATCAAGTGTCAGTGAGAGAACCTGGCATTTATCAGGGTGGGTGCTGCCCTCTGCTCGGCTGACAGAGTAGACTCAACATGTGTCATCCCCATTGTGCTAAGATGTTTTAATGGCCTGCTCTTTCTTTTCTTCCATCGTCCAAGCTCCTTTGTCTTTCTACATGGCTTGGAAGAAGCCACTGACACTCTCTATCCTGCATACTGGTCTGTGAAAGAAGGGAATCAACTATATCATCCTGATCTCTTATCCACTTGTATAGAACTAACACCGAGGAAGTCTTCATGTGCCTCTCGGTCTGCATAGCTTGCATGCCACTCAAAATCAGAGCCTGAGACAAAGACTCTTGTGGATGCAGTTTATTTTGTATTGTTTTGTCATACAGAATACGAGTGGAGGTTCTAAACAGTGAAACAGAAAAGGAGGAAAAACCACAGATGTGTAGGGTTAGGAAAGTTTGAATAGAGAAAGAGGGAAAGAAGATAATTTGAGGACTATCGAGTTTTATCACACCTGTGAGAAACAAGCTCAGTGCTGTCAGTGAGGTAGTAAGGAACTGTAGAGAATGTGTTTCTGAAATGTCCAAGACTAGGGAAAGGGGGGTATTTACCCATGAGCTGCTGCCCCAGGGTCGACGTTTGACCCATGGTTTTAACTCTCTCACACTTCTCAGTTTTCCTAAAATATCTGGTCAGGTTTCTGTAAAGAATCTGTGATTGTGAGAGATAAACTCTGTGAGAAAAAAAAAAATAAAAGACTAACAGTGCAACCAAGCCCAGGTTGTTACACTACAACTATACCAGTAGCCCTATCAAAGATCGGACAGAATAGTGGAACGAAATAATAGGAAAAGAAAAACAGGGGTAAACACAGAAGTCATGGCATTCTCCCTCGTTGTTTGAGAGCCGATATCAGGAACTTTCAATTCTTCAAAAGTACAGATTTATTAAGGTGTCACTATAGCTTTACCAGAGTAGTGAATATATCTGAATTGTATCAGTATACTTCAGTCCACTATTTTATAAGTGTACAGAACTGAGATAGGAATCGGTTTTGTTGCCCATCTTCTCAATTCCCACCATGTGCCTCCTAATATTGATGATTATTTTTAAAGAACATTACCTTACGGTATACCAGGAATTGTACTAGGAACTCATATACGCTGTCTCTTCTACCTTCATTGGTCTTTACCAGGTTAGCATAAATGCTTTCATTTTACAAACAAAGAAACCAAGAATTTGGAAGAGGAAGTGACTTGCCTAAATTCACACCACTGATAAGTTGACAAAGTGAAATTCAAGTGCATGTTCCAAAGCACGAGTGAGTTCAGTAGTTGGAAGTTTCTCAGCACGTGTTCGGAACTGGGTGAAATTCTCAGTTCCAGGCTGATCTTCCTCCCTGAGTTCACAACAAACCTGGAACTCTATTGTACTGGCTAGAGCCTTATTGTCTTGATTAGTTACTTGCCAGCTTCTTGGACTTCATCCTCAAGAAGATTTTTTTCTACTCTCCCTTTCCTTTTGCTTTTAAAATTGTAATTATCATAACAGATACCCCTAGGCTGCATTTTCAAGGACACGAAATTTTCTGCTGTCTGAGATTCTTGCATTTCTCAGTAGATCCAATCATTATAAAGTATTGCCTCATGGTGAGTGGAAAGCAGTTTGCCTATAACTTCCACCCTAGCCATCTGGGACCAAGTAAAACCAGTAAAATCCCCTTTTAAATGCTTCCCGTTCAATATTGGAAGGAAAGTATTCTTGCTCTTCTCTGCACATGGTGTAATTTTGGGTCCTAAGCTATATGCCCTCAGGTCTACTTATTTTTTAAATGCTCTAATTTGGAATCTTCTTGGGTATGCTCTACACTTTTCTCTAATTATACTATAAGTTATTAATCATTGTCTCTGTGTACAGATCCGGTTGGTGTAATATATAATGATGTGAGTCTGTTATAGTCCTGTTTCTAGGGTCATACTTACATTATTAAAGTCTAAATCTTGTGAACCCAAATGTGTGTATGTGTGCACTCGCGTGCATGTGCGTGTGTGTGTGCATAAATGTTGCAAAGTGGCAGTCAATATTAGTATATGCACTCTAGACCAAGGATATGAATAAAATAATCTCTTAATACTGATTTCAAATTAAAGCAGTTCTCATACAATTCTATGTGGCGTTGCAGTCTGACATCAGACATGGCCAGACAGGGGAGAGGAATATGCTTCAACAGCTAGATGATTATGTTAATACAAAGTCAGATTTATTATTATTTTTGTCTCTTTCAAAACTGAATTTAACGTGATTGGCGTTGCTGCTTCAGTGCAAGGTAATAGACACTGAGATGCATTCACCGGAAGATCCTCCCGAGCAGCCACCCGGGATGGACAGAGAAGTCACTGGGTGTCGCTGTTGAGTCGTACAAACGCAGCTATCTGCTTGCTCGTAGAGGTTTGTCTCCTTGAAGCAGCAGTGAGCAGGAGGTTCGGGGTGGCTGCCTGTCTGCTCGTCTGTGTTTCTTCATTAGGGTCAAGGCGGATCCTCCCTCTCCCTGGTTCCCCTTTGAGAAGCATCGGGTCAGATGTACCCATGTCCGTGCGGCCTGCTCCGCCCCGGCTGCTGCTTAACGGACTGATCCATCCTTGCTTTGCCTAGTGGTGCGACAATACGGGGCTGCTTTTCTGTACCTGTGCAGTAAGTGAGCCGGGCCCCATCAGCAGTCAAAGGATAGCTATTTCCCTGTGCCAAGACTTACTAACCCTAACGGCTCTCTTTATACCAGATAACTATTTCCATTCCACGTTGAGAGCTGGTTCTATGTTCGCAGAAATGGCGACTTCAGTCAAGAGTCAGTGGTACATTTTAGTTGATGTTGTTCAAAAAAGAGTGCTGATTTAAAAAAAAAAAAAAGGCAGGCGGAATTTTAGGCACCCGATGCTTGGAAAGGCAAAGAGACAATGTTGGTCAAAGAAGAGATGGGTCAAAAATGAGAAAGCTGGGGGACTGGGCAAACTTCCATCTGCGCGATGACTTGTCACTAACTTGGTCTGATTCACAATATGCCTTAACATTTTTGTGAAATTGAGGATTGAACATCTTTTGTCAAATGGCTACTTGGGTTATTTGGCACACGCATTCGGGGAAATTCATAAAGCTATAAATGCCAAAGTTCATATTCCAAGAAGTTTTCTGGATGTCTGAGGAGAGTCTAACAGATTAGTATGTATATAAAACCCCACATGTCCTTCGGGAATACAGCATTCTTCCAGGACTGATTCCGGCATTTACATGTTTTCCAAATACCGTGCATCATGTTATTATTGTTGTTTTTGCTTCCCCTGGAATTCAGTACTGATTCGTATTTGAAGATACACTCCTAAAACACAAATATGACCTCTTCTCTCTCCTCTTAAACTCCTCAGGGGCTAATCACCAGGTATAAGTCAAGTGCAAACTCATTGCCTTGTTATTAAATCCTTCCTCTCGGGCCCTTGCTCATTTCAGGACACTATATTTTTCTATCCACACACTAATCATGCCCCCATACTTTACAGCCATGCTTCTCCCACTTGGCTGCACACCGAAATCACCTAGGGAGCTTTAAAAACACACAAGTCCCCAGGGCTTTTTCTTTTATCATTGATGTGGGAAGGGGCTCACAGATTGAAGTTTTCCCAAGCTCCCCAGATAATTTAAATGGAACACAAAACCTGAGTGTCCCTCTCCTATGGTATTCAGCTTCCTAGAAGGCACATATTTTTCTTATCCTTTTTTGATAAGCTGTGTCTGCAAATCCTTTATGACTTAACACACTCATAATTCCCTTGAAGAAATTGACTCCAAACATACGCCTTTAGCCAAGTCAAAGATCTTGAGATTTCACAGCTTCCTGTGCATACTATAAAATGTCAGTGTGGAAATATGTGTGTTATTTTTTGTTGTTTCTAGAGTAAAAACTCATACTGAGGAAGTGAATGAGTGAAATATGTTTCTCATTATATGCCCAGAATACTGCATAGAACCTAGCACCCAATTCACGCTCAGGAAGTATTTTGTAGGACAGAATTATTCATGATGGAGGGTATGAATCAGTAATGAATGAATTATTTATAACAATAATAATTTGTCTAAAATTTACTATACATAGCTATACACAAAGTATTATGTAGGCATTACCTTCTTCCACTTCCATGATAATCCCTTTAGAGAGAACACACTCCATATCCCAGATGCGCTCAGGTTTTTAAGTGTGAAGTAGATTCTGTGGCCATGATTTGAATATGGTGTGACTATGCTTATATCTGTTCTAATGATTGTCTTCAAGAACCAAGCGGAAGATGCTGAACCTGATTTCCTTATTGTAGGTTTTATTGAGCCTCCCTATCCCACATTAGACCAGCTTGTTAAATACTCCACTGTAGTTAGTCCACATAAAAACTTTATAAACTAGTATTGTTAGTTCTACGTAATTAACAAGAAAAGCAGTTCTCAGAAAGAGGGGAAATAATTCAGGTGAGGCTCTGTAGAAAGGAAGTAGCAATACAAATACAAGACAGAATCCTGTGGCACTATGATGGTCTGATTTCCATGTCTATAGTTGTGCCTGTTAAGTTCTTAATAATGTATAAGGAAGAAAGGAGGAAAACACACACACATACACACACACACACAGAAAGAGAGAGAGAAAATGAGAAGGAGAAAGAGAGACACAAATTTTTGGACTTCGATAAAGACAAAATACTTCAAAGACTGACCTCCTTGTGTGTTCCTTAATACTTTTTGCCAAAGGGTCCCAGGACAAAAATTACAACTTTTCTTTTCAAAAGTGTGGCCACTTATAATAAGCCTGCAAAGGATACCCGAGGTGTAACCAAATCTTTGTAGTCGATGTCCTTGGAATTCCTTTTTTAGACAATTAACACAGACCGTTCAAGCCCAAGAGCTTTGGCTCATTCTTAATAAATTTTTAATGATGGGTGTTTGACGCTTACAAAGAAGGACTTAGCAAAGTTACACTTGTGCCCTGCACACTTAAGGGCAAAACCCAGTTCTCCTTACCCCCAGCCCAGTGTTTTTTAGCTGCAGGCCAACTCACTAATTAAACATTTTTAAACATGATGAGTGTTTCTTTTTTGGGAGTGCTGGTGATATGACCTAGGACCTTGCCCTTGCTAACCAAGCGGTGTACCACATGAGCTAAACCCCCAACCCCACATGGTGAGTATTTTTAAGACTATTTGGAATCTCTCTGTTGTAAGGTACTATCAGTGTCAAGTGCAATGCATTTTTATTGCCTATTGCTACACGCTAACAAGGCCGTTTGCTCGGTGGGATCTTGGTAATAGGGATAAGTAGAAGCAAACAGAGGCAAGGTGCAGATTCCTTCCCTCACCACGTGAACAGATGGTGTAAAATGGGAAGTGGATACTGGCAGCAAACAAATGTGAACCTCGTTGCCTTGATGAGAAAGAAGCACAAAGTATCTGAAAATGTTGTGGGTGAGCTCTGAATAAAGACACATTAGGCCCCTCTAGACCTGTTAGCATTGTTGGGAGGACATGGGATGTGGAATGGAAGCAAGTTACTTTTGCTGAAACATTGGAGAAGCTGCTAAAACCTGTGCCTATGCTAATCAGTACACAAACGGGGAATTATATTTGCAAATCTACAAATATACTGGGTGATGGTATGAATTTTCTCATGATGACTAATTTTTTTCTCTTTCTTCTTTCTCTGACCATAACCATTTCTCTTATGCTCAAGTATTAAATATGTTCTATTATAATCTTTCATCAATCTCTCAATAAAAGATAGTTTCTGTTAACTCTCATCATCTCCGTGATGTATTTTTTTTTTTAATTTCTATTTTATTAGTACATGTTTGGAGTACATGCAGTTTATATTTATCTTTGGGACTAGGTACTTGCACTTAAGTTATCTTGATTCTTTTTATTTCCCTTCCCCTACCCTCCTTCCTTGCTCCCTCTGTATGTAGATCTCCTTTCCCCATTTTCCTAATTATTATTATTTTCATTACTATTTGAGTTCACGTTTGAAGCGTATAATATTTACCTTCATTATGATTAGTTGGTATATTAACATGATGCACTTTAAATCTTTTATGTGCTCTTCCCCTCCAATCCCCTCGCCTCACCCCCAGTCTCTTGGACCCTTTCCCATTTGCAAAAAGAACTATCCCCCTCATTCCTTATATCACTCTTTTATTTTACTCCTTATTTGTATTTTGCATTACTCAAATGAAAGAAACCATAGGATATTAAAGCTTATGTGTCTGATTTATTTCACTTAACTTTATGTTTTTCCATTTTCCTACAAATGTCTTGAATTTATCCTTCTTTATAGCAGGACAGTATTCCAGCATGTGTAGAGACCACATTTTTTTAACCATTCATCTGTCGATGGACATACAATCTTCTTCCAGAGTTTAGCTATTATGAATTGTGATACTATAAAATTGGTGTGCATATATTACTGTACTCTGATATCTTAAATCTTTTGGGAAGCTACTTAGAAGGGTAGTAGCTGGGTCAAGTGGAATTCCTAAGTTTAGTTCTTCAAGAATCTCCAGACTGGAAAAAAAAAAAAAAAAGAAAGAAATCTCCAGACTGATTTCTATATGTTTGTAACAGTTTACATTGCCCCCAACAATAGAGAAGGGCTTCTTTTTTAGCACAACCACATGGACATTTGTTAGTATTTGATTTCTTGATGATTGGAATTCTTTCTTGTATAAGGTGAAATTTTAGTGTTGTTTTAATTTGCATTTCTCCAATGACCAGAGGAGTTGAATATCTTTTCATATGTTTATTGGCCATTAGTTCTTCTTCTGAAAATTGTCTATTCATTTCACTTGCTCATTTTTGACTGACTCTTCCATTTTTAGTGGTTTAATTTTGTTTTTTTTTCTTTATATTTTCTAGTTATTAGTTATCTGAGGAATAGCTGGCAGATTTTTTTTTCTCTCTCATTCTGTGGGTTGTCTGTTCACTCTATTGATCATTTTCCTAACTGTGCAAGGGCTTTTTAATTTGGTGAAATTTCATATGTCATTCTTGTTGTTATTTTTGTGGAACTGAAATCCTGCTCAGAAAGTTCTTGCCTGCACCTATGACTGCAAGAGTTTTACTATTTTGTTTTCTAGTAAGTTCAATGTTTCTATTTTAATACTTAGACCTGTGATCCACTTTAATTTTAATTGAGTATATGTGAAGACATGACTCCAGCTTTCTCAGCACCATTTGCTAAAGAGGGTAGTACTCCTTCATTGAATGTTTTTGGCCACTGTGTCAAAGATCAAATAACTGAATATGTTTGGAGTTCTTTCTGCATCCTCTGTACAGTTCCCTAGATCCACATGTCTGATCTTGCGACAATACTGTGCCACTTTTAACACTGTAGCTTTGTAGTATGTCTTGAAGTCAGATATTATGATGCCCCCTGCTTTGCTCTTGTTGCCCAGGATTGCTTTTCGACTCTGAGTCTGATCTGGTTCCATATGAATTTTAGAGTTATTTTCTTTAGGAGTGCTATAAGTATTATACTTGGGATTGTTTTAAATCTGTACATCAATTTTGGAAGTATGGCCAAAATTGATTGTCAATGTTTGACAATTTTGCTTTTGATTATCCAGGGAGACATCTTTCCATTTTCTAATGTCCTCTTCAATCTTCTTTTTCAGAGTATCGTAGTTTTCATTATAGAGGTCTTTTACTTCCTTGGTAGGTTAGTTTCTAAGTATTTAATTTGTCTCAATACTGTTCAAATGGTATTGTTTTCCTAATTTCTTTCTCAGTGAGCTCCTTATTAGTGTACAGGGACGCTATTGATTTTGTATGTGTGTGTTGATTTTGTATCCTGCTACATAGGTAAAATTAGTTATCAATTACAAGAGTATTTTGCTGGAATTTTTGGGGTCTTCTATGTAGAGAATCGCGTCATCTGCAAGTAACAATAATTTGATATCTACCTTTCCTATACATGTCTCTCTCTTTTTTTTCTTTCTCTTGCCTGATCACTCTATCTAGTATCTCAAGTAGTTTGCTAAAAAGAAGTGGAGATAGTGGGCATCCTTGTCTTCTTCCTGGTTTTAGAGGGAAAGCTTTCCATTTTCTTTTATTTAATTTGATATTATCCATTGGTTTGTCATAAATGGCTCTTATCAGACTCAGATAAGGTACTTCTATATCTATTCTCTTCAGGATTTTAACAGGAATGGGTATCAGATTTTGTCAAAAGCTCTTTTTTTGTATTTTTTATATGATCGTATACTATTTGTCCTTTCTGTTGTTTAGGTGGTGTATTACATTTTTTTGATTTGCATACATCGAACTATCCTGACAACCCTAGGATGAAACCTACTTAGTCTAGATATATAATCCTTTCAATGATGTATTGCATTCTATTTACTAATATCTTATGGGGGATTTTTGCATCTGTGTTCATTAAGTAGATAGACCTGTAGTTATTTTTTTTTTTAAATGGGGTCTTTGCATAGTTTTGAGATCAAAGTAGTATTGGCTTCTAGAAATGAGTTTGGAAGCACCCTATCCATTTCAATTTTATTGAAGAGTTTGAGGAACATGGTTTTATAGCATCCTAAATGTTCTTGTAGAAATCAGCGGTGAATGCATCAGGTGCTGGGCTTTTCTTATTTGGTAGCTATTTTATATTGCCTAAATTTTATTGTTTATTATTAAATTGTTCCTAAGTTTTATGTCTTCTTGGTTTAGTTTTGGTAATTTGTATTGAGTCTAGGAACCTGTCCAATTTTTTGAAATACAATTTTTCATTGCATTTGTATTTTTTGAATTTCAATGGTGTCCATTCTGATTTTGTCTTTTCATTGTTAATTGCATTATATGTGAGTTGTTCTCTTTTTCTTTTGATAAGTTTGGTTAAGGGGGCATCTATTTTGTTTATTCTTTCAAGCCACCAGTTCTTTGATTCATTAATTCTTTGCATTGTTTTTTAGTCTCAATTCCAGTAATTTCTATTCTGAGATCAGAATAAAGATTATGATTTCCATCCTTAAATTCATTTTGGATTTAAGTTGTTGTTGATTTCTGAGTATCTTGAAGTTTATCATTAGGTGATTTATTCGAGCCTGATTGAGTTTTCTAATGTGAGCACTGATCAGAGTAAGCTTCCCTCTGGGGACTGCTCTCGTTGTGTCCCATAGGTTCTGGTGTGTCCCATAGGTTCTGGCAACATCATTTGGTTCCAGAAATTGTTTAAATTCTTCTTTGAATTCTTTTGTGATACACTGTGTGTTCCAGGCTGTGTTATTAAGTTTCCAGGTATTTATAAATTGTAGTTTCTTCTGTGACTGATTTCTAATTTCAAAGCACTGTGTTCTGATGGTAAAAATGGGGAGAATTTCAATTATTTTGTTTTTATTTAACCCTGTTTTGTGGACCAGTATGTGGTGGATTTTGGAGCAAGTTCTGCATCCTGCTGAGAAGGATGTGTATTCTCTTGCAGTGCAGTAGAACACTCTGTAGATACCTGTTAACTCCATCTGTTCAAAAGTGTGGTTCAGCTCTGATATTTCTTTACTGATTTTTTTGTTTAGTTGATCTGTCTCTTTGTGAAAGTGGGGTGTTGAGGCCTGCCACCATGATCCTGTTGGTGTTTGTTTGTTCTTTTACTGTCAGCAGTATCTGTTTTATGAAGTTAGGTGCTCCAATATTTGTTGCATGTATACTTACAAGTATTACCTCTTCTTGTTGGGTTGTTTCCTTATCTAATATGCTGTGACCTTCTTTATCTCTTCTGAACAGTTTTTGTTTGAAGTTTGCTTGTTCTGAGAATAAAATTGCTATCCCTGCTGGTATTCAGAGCATTGGTGGGTAAAATATTGATTTTCATCTGTTTTTAGTCTATGAATATCTTTTTGGATTATGTTCCCTGAAAAATAAGAATGTAGGAAATACATGAACACCAAACCAGCACTCTAGAAACATTCAAGAACATCCAAGACAGAGACAATGAGGTCAACAAAGCTAAAAAATCAGATGGAATGGTTATATCAAGCAAGGGGAAGAGATAAATCATCAAAAATACAATAAAATTAGAACATACAAGTCACCAACTAAATCAACACCTTTCAATAATAACTCCCAATGTCAATGACTTCTACATGCTGATTAGCACACACAGATTGGCAGACAAGATCCAAAAACAGAACCTAACAGTGTGTTGAACCTAACACCTTCAGGAACTCATCTAACCCATTGTTTCTATATGCATTCGTCTTATCCCTTTTTAGCATTCTTTTACTTATAATTAGCTGTCAGTATACCTGTCTCTTCCCCTGGATTGTAAAGTTCTGAACTGTAAAGTTCTAGGCAACAGCTGAGTTTTTACTGTTCCTATTATTACAAAAGAATCAGAAAATTTGTTTGTATAAAGCAAGTTCCTGTTCAACTTCGGTTGCATCATGTTAAATTGTGAGCATATGCGGGGCATGTTTTCTCTTATACATGCAGTCAGTCTAAAAATGTGGGTGCCTTTCTGTAGATTATTTCATTCAATGACTATGGAAGTTCTTAGCAATTTGCCATATTTCCCCCAAAGACATGAAGAACGAAATCTTGGATATGAGGTGTGACAACCAATTCACTTACCTGGTCTCAGCTTTTTAGTTTGTAAATTGGGAAAAATAGTACCTGTCCAACCTT
Organism: Hystrix cristata; assembly: GCA_004026905.1. Lineage (NCBI taxonomy): Eukaryota > Metazoa > Chordata > Mammalia > Rodentia > Hystricidae > Hystrix > Hystrix cristata. Next base: position 50,961 of record PVJO010005456.1, on the reverse strand, counting down.
TTCCCCAGTATTATTGTAAATATTAAATGAGATTACCTCTAAAAGCATTTTGCGAACTATATAGCACTGCAGATAGGTTAAGTCTGAGTATTCTTTTTGTTAGCATTATTACTACTATCCCATAATCATCTAAAGCCATCTATGTTCCAAGGAACTACAATGCCTAAGTAACTACAATTCTTAACTTTGTGAATATTTTCATGGACATGGTAAATGAGCAACACTTAACTTCAAAGAAAGTGGCCTCCTTGGAAACTTCTTGATGGAACAAGAATTTAAGTCTGAAATCTGTAGGATGCTACCAGAGACAGAAATTATATATACTAGATAATATGAGGGACTTGTCAGATTATTAAAAATAATACCAGCGGTAAGGGAAGAACTGAGGGGTAGCAGAATTTTTCTCCTGGGTTTATATTCATCTTTCAGTTTTCACAGGAACCCAAAATGAGCTGCACTTGGGGATAATTTTACCTCTTTCAATGACTCCACTGAATTTGAATTTTGCTTCACTGATTTGAATATAAACAATTTATTCTTGGTATCTGAGCCTGTGTCCTCACCTGTCAGATGGAGGTATAAATACATGCAGAAGCCACTATTTACTGAGCACATGCCCAGCATTCCGAGTCTGAGATGGCTAATATGTGTCTTTAAGAGTCAAGAGTACTGAGACTTAGGGAGCCTGTGTAACTTCTTCTGCCTTCCTAATCTTTTGCCCATAAAAAAAAAAAAATAATAATAATAAAACCACATTTTAAAATTGCACCGCCATTAAGAGAGATAAAATCCAACTGTGAATCATCTGAGTAGAGATAGGACTTGGATTTGGACAAAGGTTTATTGCAATCAAAAGCTTGTAGTTTTTAACTAAAAAGTGTAGCTTAAATACCACTTGTCATTGTTCCTGGTGATAAGTTCAGATTGCAAGAGCTCTTAAAAAGAAAAGGCATTTACTTGGTTTCCTAATCATTTTCAGAGACAATTCCGTGTGCCTGTGTGGGAGCCAGGAACGTTAGAAACTCCCGTGTCATATTTGTGATGATTCTGGGGCAGAGCAAGGTGAGGAGGCACGAAGTGTAGCTCAACTATCGCAGCCCTTTCCACACAAGATCTATTTTATTCCCCATTTGTCTTCCTTTTGCCAATATAACTTCCTCTTCTACCTGAAAAGATAGAAGGTCCCTTTCCCTATAAAATTTTTTAAATATATTCTATAGCCACACTGGTATAAAGATGGATATAATCCAGGCTGAATTCATTATAATGCTTTTGATAGTAATATATTTATTTTCTTTTCTTAAAAATAAATCTAAATCAGGACACTTGTGGTCCCCTAAGAGTGCTTTTGTGTCTACTGTGCCTAACGGAAACATTGACCCTGCGTGCAGAGCCTGGAAAACAAAATGGCACAGGATATGAATCTGCTTTCAGAAATTTCAAATGGGTGACCTTGAGAAAATGTAAAGAATGCTCTGCCCCTCTGTTTTTATCTCTGCAAACCAGAGGAGACTAACACCCAACTTTGATAGCTTATGAGTGTAGTAAGTAATGTGTAACAGGCTTTAAAATACAGTATAAACTCTAATTCCTGAATCCAGGGGTGATGGGTTCTTTTAACTGTCCAGGGCCGGATCATGTACCTATTTTTCTGGCTGGATAAGTAGGAATAAAATGATGGACTGCACCTCAAATTACATGGGATAAAAGGGAAAGTCATTTCTTCAAAGAGGGTGTACAGGGCATCTTCCTCATCAGACAAAAAACAAAAACAAAAACAATATTTATTAAAATTATTATCACTATATTATCACTATTGTGCCGTTAAAACAGAAAACAGAAAGATAAATGTACTCAGTACCGCCTCTCAAGGCACTCAGCTAGAAATTTCACTCTACATTCATATCAGTTCATTTGGATAAAATCACTGAACCAGTCACTAGTTCTTCTAATTATACTAGCCTTTTCCACATGGATATAAGGAAAGACATTGACAAATGTCTCGCTCTGGTCCAGACACATCTTATCTACTAACTTTTTCTGGTCCACTAAACTTAATATAGGAGAAAATGAGGTTACTTAACATAGACAAAGCTCCAAAATTCTTATATAGTAGGTAGCAATTAATTTGGAAGGGCTGGGTACTAGAGAGTTCTCCTAAAGCTACTTTCAGAGGAAGCACCCTATATTTATTCACAGAAATAGCTGGAGGAGCTTGATAAAAATTATAAGAACTGTAAGTAGCAGTGGTCTCTTCTGAGCACCTGCACACACTCATCATGGGAATTTTACTAATGGAATTGTATTGAGCCTTTAATTATTGCCAAGCCCTGCCCCAGACTGCAGAAGTTTATGAAGTGTATGAATCACGCTAGTTCTCTCAGGGACCTCCAGAAGTTTCCATAAATTATTATTCTAAAATTGTGTTTAGGGTAGTGTCAAAACCACCAATCTGTAGCTTGTCAAACTTAACTTATTCCTATATTCTTAAACTATGAAGGACGCTTGTTTGTTTCTAATAGTCCAACCTTTTTCCATATCTTATGTTGCATTTTGCCTGATTCAGCAACAATCATGGTGAATAGTTCAGGGGTAACAGAGCCTTATATAAATGGTGCTTTCCCTCACAATTTGTTATAGTGCTGTGAGGAAGGAAAAAAATGGATTTGGATTTACAAAACCTGGACCTAACTCAAGCTCTAATGCTAACTGAGTCATTTTGTGCAAGCAGTAATTCATTGGAGTGCAATCACCTGCAAGATAGATTTGGAAGGCCTGATGTGCCAATCCCTTGGCAATTTTGTGAGCCCCAAATGATATTTTGTTTATGGATCGACGTTAAAGCCTGCAAAGTGGTATTTTTTATTTTTAAGTAGAAAGTAGGAGGCTATAATTATTGCTATTATCACTGTAGTATTTCTAGCTCCATAGTGCCAAGTACCTGATTACTAAACAGATTTCTACAGTCTTCTGCTTCCCACTCTCAATTTAAAGGAGCCCCATGACGCTGATGTACTCCTTAAATGATGTGTATTTATATTTGGCTGCAACTACCTTTGACAGGAGTTGACTATATTTGTCCTTAAAATGCAGTTTTGTTTTTTTTTTTAATTGGTATATGTTTGTATTACATAATAATTGCATTTGTTTTGGGGACTATTACACACACACACACACACACACACGTATATAACTTGATCATTTTTATCTTCTTCCCTATCTTCCCTCATTACTTTCCTCTTCCTTTTTTCTCTCCTTCCTTTTTTGCAGTCTACGTACTGTGAATGGATCTGTTAAATGCAAGAATTGTTTTATTCTATATATCCCTTTCTAATACAGCTGCCAGGACTCACTGCAATCATAGAGTTCCATCCTCAGGAAGTGTGGCATTTCTGGGAGGGATACCTAGTTTTGAGGAGGAGGTGGGAGGGGAACAAGAGAAGGAAGCATTTCAGATCTGTACGGTCCCATTGTGTGTTCTTCCCTTTGACTGGAATATCAGAAAAGAAGGCTAGCTAAGGTTCCTTAAAATTAGAGAGACTTCAGCTTGAAGGAGAAGTACTAAATTGAGCTGTTGTTGGAAATTGTTGAGGAGGAGGGGAAATCGTCTTTCAAAGCTTCAAACACGTTCATAAAGTTCCCTTAAAACATTTTCACAGACTTTCTTTCCTTCCCTCCTTTTTTCAAATGTAAATCACAGTTTGAAGTTATTTTTTGATACCATCCTGAAAAATCAACTACTCCTGCTTATTCAAACTGAGAACTCCAGGCAACAACAGACAAATGCAAACACGTTTTTAGATTGATAAAGCTCGTTAGTCAGAAATGAAATCACACAAATGAAAGCATTATATAAGCCAGAGCCTTTATACATGTAAAACTTTGTCAGGTAAGTATCGATTCATAGAAGCTTTTATATCTATGATAAATGAAATAGCAAATGCAAAGTCGTATTTGATATGGCATAAACTCCAAGTAAGTAAATATTATATTTCTTCTTCTTTTGATGAGAAGTTAGCTTCACTTGGACCTCATCTATAGGATAAAATAATACATACAGGAAAAAGTCTGTGTGTTTTTGCCAGCTGTTTTTATCTGAATAGATTTTGCATCGAGATTATAATGACTGATCGTGTTTCTTGGAGGTTGGCAACATTTTGAAATGGATGGAAACATCTTCGTTTCATTTGTGTGGCTGGCAAGAGTTGTCAACATTCTCAAAAATATATCTTTTGCTCTTTGACCCAATAATTTCTCTTTTGGGAATCCATCATGAGGCAATAATCCTAGGGGGAAGGAAAGATTTGTAGTAAGATATCTGCCCCAGCAGTATTCACAACAAGAAAAATGAATAAATAAATTTCACGTGAGCCATAGTGACTATTTTGCTCTTGTCCCTGTCACAGAAGGTGAACGTCCAGTACATATCTGTGAACTGAACTATTTTACAGTGTAATCAATTGCGATGTATGCTAAGTGAAGTAAGTTAGTCACAAAAGGACGAATACTACACATTCCCCTTGACTGAGATGTCTAAAATAACCAAACTCATAAAAGCAAAGACTGGAGTGAGTGGCATTTACCAGGCACTGGAGGAAGAAGTGAGAGGGGTTTGCTCAATGACTTTAAAGTTTCAGTTATGCAAGATGTGTATGCTTTAGAGATCTGCCATGTAATAGAATGTTGGTAGTTAACGATTGCTAACAATATTGTGTTGTATATTAAAAAGTGGGCTAAGTGAATAGATATCAAGTTAAGTATTTTTACCACACATACAAAATAATAGGGTGCATAGAAGCTTTAGGAGTTGACGGATATGTTTATTACCTTGATTGTGGCGATGGTTTCACAGGTGTGTGCAAATGTTCAAGCTCATCAAATTGTATACTTAAATATATGCAGTGTTCTGTATATCAATTGCACATCAGTAAAGCTGTTAAAAATAGAAGTAAAATACATTTGTAAATGTGCTAGAAATAAATGAGAATTGCTGATAATTTTTATAAGGTACCATAAAAATATATAAATGTAATTTTTGTAATACAATGTGAAAGACTGAATGAAAAGTACCCAAAATGTTTATGATTTTATCCACCTACTTTTCTGTATCTTCTTGGCTCCTTTAAATCTATGAGTACTTATTCTTTTCCTGAACAAAAAATTAAACACAGGTTTTACCATTTGGTGTCTCGAGCATTGTGTGGAAGGAGAGAGCTCATCACTTCTGTTCTCAAGCTGGGCTGGGGGGTGCTGAGGAGGAAGCCCGCTGATGCCAAAGGTCCTGTCTCTCCAGGCTGGCGGTTGCAGGGTATTTTAAGGTCTTCATGTGCAGGAGGCCTAAGTCTTCCAACAATGCCTGTCATGCTGATCAGTTCTAATCGTTTATCAATAAACGTCACTTGCATTCGATAACACATAAATAATCTTGAGAATATGTAAATATAATTCATCAAACTTCAGTATGAAAGAATGAATAACCCAAAGTTAAAACCAAACCAAAACATCATGTTCAGTTTTTAATCAAAAGATTAATCCTTTTGAAAAAGTATCTTTATTTATTCGCTTTCATAATACAAATGCCACAGTACTTAGTCAGTGTTAAAAAGTATAACAACTTGGTAAAAAATAAAAAATAAAAAAAATGGTATTTACACACACACACACACACACAAAAACGTATAATAACTTAGCCTCTCCAGTTCTACCTTACTGAATTAACCAAAGGTGTAGCCATGCGCTTATATTCTCTCACCATAATGACCTGCACAATTGTTCACATTTATTTAAGAGGGTCTGGTGTGTGTATGTGTGTGCCTGGATTTATGCAAATGTGTGCTAGGGACCAAATTCAAGACTCTGTGGATGCTAAATCCATACTCTACCTCTGAGCTACACATCCGGATTCATTATTTTCTAAAACTCTTTCCATTTGAATGATTATAAAGTCAGAAAGGCTATTCGCAAGACTATACAGAGGAGTATAGCAGAGTGACAGATAATCCTTAGTTCTATAAAAAAAAAAAGTTGCTTATTTTCAGTAACTGTGCTGTGGGAGATTGCTTACTAACACAAAAGTATAAATATAATTAATTTTATCACACAATGTCAAATTGATCTCCAGTAGCATTGTCTCAGTGCAAATTAATACAATGTATGAGAGCATTTTTCTCCTGCATCTCCATTACAAATGAACTATCACTTATTAAATTTTGCTTACATGGTAGAGCTAAAGATACACCTCACGATACCTAAGTTTTATTTTCTTGATGAGTATTATTTCATATTGTCAATAAGTATTTAGAGTTGATATTTAAGGTTGTTTATATTTTTATTTTTGAAAATTTAAATTTGTAATAAGATTTGAAAAGGATCTCCTCTTTTTTCTTTCATCATGGTAGTTATATTAATATACATTAATAATAACAATATACCAATAAACTGTATAACTACTTTTTTTTTTTTTTGTGGTGCTGGGGATTGAACTCAGGGCCTTGTGCTTGCTAGACAAACACTCTACCGCTTGAGCTAAATCCTCAGCCCTATAACTACTATGTTTATATATAGATGCATGTATGTACATATCTTCACCTATGTGTACATCATAAGTAATATATCTATACTAATAGAAATAACAAGCACTACATATGCCTCTATAGTCTAATTTATTTTTTAGATGTATATGTTCCTTTTAATTCGCTCTTTCATTTTTGCCTATGAAGGTTATCCCAAATACTTGCAATGTCTTGTGATACTTTCGTTTTATTTATTTAATCATTTATTTTTGTAGTTAAGCTTCAAAACCATCTGGAATTTATTTTTTATATGACGTGAGACAGGCTCCAACTTAATTTTCTTCCAGATGGGTAGCCAGTTGTGCTAGCTGTGTTTAGTTTAACCACGCTTTGCTCCCACACTGAAACACTACTTTTGTTTCATTTTAAATTATCATATAAATATTGTGACTTATTTTAGGATTTTGGATGTATATTTTGTGCCATGCGGTTCTCTAAATTCTGGAATTATAATGTAGAATAAAATAATTTTATATCCAGTCTCATTGCTATTATATTCCAGCAGGAAACAACAACTGGCTAACTAGCTAAATATATAAATACATGTTTGTTGGTAACAAAGTAAAAAGAGAAAGCAGAAGGTGGAGACTGCTCTTTTGACTGAGGGCTCAGCAACAACTGCTTTTGTAAGGTGAAATTTTAACATATATCTGAATGATGCTAAGCAGCGATCTGTGCGTATGTATTGAAACACAGAGCATTTGTATTAGAGCAAACATGAATGTCCTTAAACAGAAATACACTGGGCGTGTTTATCTAAACTGTAGCAAAGCTGATGTGATTGGATGGTGTATCCAAATGGATAGGCTATTATATGCCCCCATCGACGGTTTTATTTTCTATTCTCATCTCCGTACTACTTTGAGTTGAGTACTTGGTTGTAATAGCATGTGACAGTGTGAGGAAGGAAAGCTAACTTTGTTATTCTGCTTTGATAATTTTCTTGTATATTATTTAGAAATTTACGTAATCTTTAATATTATTTTTGAGTAGTATTCTTGCCTAATGAATAAATAGAATATATATTGCCTAGGATATATTCTAGGAAATATTCTTGCCTAATGAATAAATAAGATATATACGGGAAAATATTTTTTTCAGGAGGAAGAACTTATGCAGACATATTTGTAATTGGAAATGACTTAATTTCATGTTATATGTTAGTCTTATATTTTACAATAATTACTTCAAAATTGACCCACTTTTGTATGATATAGTCTCACAAAATGGCATGCATTCTTTTTAGCAAGTTTTGTTTGTATCATTCAATAATACTATATAGGTTTTTTACCTATGAATACAATCCCTTTTATTTTAATGTTATTGCTAATATTTTCAAAAATTTGTGTCTGTTTTGTTTATCCTTTTATTGCCTTTTCCAATTGCTTATTGCTAGAATATAGATAGATGAATATAGACAGACAGACAGATAGATAGATAGATAGATAGATAGATAGATAGATAGATAAATAGATAAATAGATGATAGGTAGATCTGTGTGTGTGTATATATATATTTTATATCCAATTTCTTTAGCAAATTCTCTTACTACTTTTCTGAGATTCTTCTACCTTAACCTTTAGGAACTCTATGTATACAATTTTTTGAAAAAAATAAAGTCTTTTATAATCATCAAGTAACTAATGCAAAATAATTTGATTTTGATCCTTTGGAATATTTGCTTGATCAAGCAAGGTATCTTTGAGTGGCAATATAACAGTCATATCTTTCATTTTCCTGATGTAACATATCAAATAACTTCATTTAATTCTTACTTAAGTAAATTATCTTAAGAATTGTCTATGAATTTATTTAAATGCCTTTTCAGAATTTTTGTGTTGTCAGCTCGTTTACTCCCTTCTAAATGATCATTTAATTGCTATGATTTATTTAATTGCTTTTCTTCTATTTTTTTTTTGTTTTTGCCTTTTTGAAACTTCTACTATTTGTGCACTAAGACTACCATTATTTGTACCAAATCACCTTATAAATACACTCTTAATTTTCATTCTTTCATATACTGTGCTTTACAACCCAACTCACCTTCTCTCTCATGTTCACTACTGGAAAAAAGACATTTTATTAAATTTTTTCACCCAAAGGCATGCTGTTTATATATTTAAATAAGATATTATAAGATATATACAGCTATAGGTATGGATTTAGATGTAGCTATGTGTGTGTGGTGTTTTAGTTGTTTAACAATGAAAGTTATTTTTTCTCTCAGCTCTCTATTTTGTTCTCTATTTCTTTTGTCTACCTGCAAACAACATTGGGCCCGTTCATTTAAACAGTCCCTGGATCTATCAACTTCTAGAGAAAACTCCATTAGGGTTGTCTCATGAGAGATAGAAAGGCCAGACATATCTCACCCACAGATGAAAGCACAGTTCTCCCCAATAGACCATTACACTGGTAAGGCATAGAGAAATAGTCCCTCTGTTCTCTGGTCTCTTCTTGTATTACCACTTAAAACCATCCTCTCTCAAGTGTATAACAAGAAGAGAGCATGTACTTACTATGATCTGTAATCGTCCACCTATTGTCATCAGCAAGTCTTGGTGGAATAACCATTGAATATGACTGCCCACAAGTGCAAAGGCTTCCTATTTACTTACATGAAAAACTGTTAATCTATTTCCTTGTCCGTATGAACTGTGAAAGAGATTGACACTTGACAACCCTCCAGATCCTGCATTTCTGCTTGGCCCAAGTTCTACTCAGCAGGCAGCAAGTAGCATGTTCAAGTTAAAACTTTTGCAGATTCTTGTCAAGGGTTAACACTGGGAACACTAATGTATAATGGAAACTGGATTGTATCTGAGCACAACAGGTAGCTATATCTCTTCTTTTCTAGCCATGAGCCATTGATTAAATTTATTACTGTTTTGTAATCACGTGTTACGAATTATCCTGTCATTATCATAAACAAGTTTTAAAAATTTACTCTTACATGTATGACATATTCTTCTGCACAAATTCCAAACAATTCATGAAAGTGTCTTATTTTCTCTTAAGAGAAAAATAGTGGTCAATTTCTTGTTACATTTGAATATTTCATTAACATCCTACTGTTATTTGCATACCTTCAATTCTTTGACCCACATAAGATTCCTGACATAAATTATCTTATTTAAATCCTACCATAATGTAGTAAAATACAGATTTAAAAGTAATAATAATAGTCAAAGCTAATAATGTACTTTTAACTTAGCAGACATTATACCAATAACTATGATGGATAAAATTTGCACTAAAATTTTGAAAAAGTTGCTATTACAATATACACTTAGAGATGAGAAATACGAAAATTAAAATTATTAAAGAATTTCTCCAAAATTTTCCATTAAATTAGTCATGGAACCAATGATTTTTTCAGCCTTAAAAGTTAGTTGTGGGGTGGGGATTAAGCTCTGTAGTTTGAGTGCTTGCCTCATGAGCACAGGGCCCTGAGATCAATCCCCAGCACCAGGAAAAAAAAAAAAAAAAGTTAGTTGTAAAGTATGTATTCTTAATTACTATGTAACCATACAGAATAAGTGTTACCAATGATATTTATATTTCAGAAAATTGGTAAAGAATTTTTAATTACTTACGAGCACTGAGCAAGTAAAGGGCAAAATAGAAAAATAAGGCCTGTCTTGATTTTACGTACACATTTCTTTTCAGAATACGATGTTTAAGTAATATAACCTGTGGAAATGGATCAATGTGCAATCATATAGACCCATTTAGAAATATTATGATACCATTTAATTTCCCTGTGGTTAAGCTTAAAAATTTTCATACAAATTTTTTTTGCATTTTGAAATAGAACCAATTTTTTACTGTTGTTATGTGTTCTGCCATTGTAGACTAATCCTATTATGGCCATTACCTTTTGGTTTCATTTTGAAAATTTTTCTATTTTTTTCCTGTAGATTTTGACAAGTATGAAAATGTAAATTCAATTGCAAAGCTTTTGTAAAATGCAAGCTGATTTCTGCTATTATAAAGAAAATGTCAACAGAAAAGAAATTGAAATAATTTCAAAAATTTAAATTGAATCAAGTTGCAGGAATGTGATTTCATCCTAGTCAATGAATATTCACCGAGTCCTTGCAACATGCTGGGCACAGTGCTAGGCACAGTTGGAGATAAAGAGTTCATAGGAGCAATTGCTGCCTTTAGGGGGTCTCTAATTCAATGGGAGAGACAGGCATGTACCCAAACAATCTTAATATTAGCCAGACTGTTAAAAGTGTTATAACAAAGGGACTTGGAAAGTGCAATAGGGATATAAAGCAAAGATATTAACTCCAACTGGGCGAACTTGAGCAAACAAATAAACGCCACAGCTGGTGCAATAAAATGTGATTTCAAGGAGAGAATACTTTAGTTTTAATTGCTTTCAATGTTATTAGGCACATTGCCAAGAAATGTTTTCTTCAATATCAAGTTATATCTCAGGAATATCATTTTAAGAAGTTGAACTCCTTGTTCTGAGATTTTCGAATAAAATTCCCATCATGAATGTTACCTGAGTGGTTAATTTTAACACACTATTGGTTTTTCAGTGATGCAAACTAACCTTCTGGACAGAGAAAATAGCTTTCCAAAAGTGAGAGAGGATAGATTTATGTGTAGTCAAAATTAAAGTCCCAGTCCCTGACTTGCAGCTGAGTCTATTCTGTTTTACTGGATTCCTTCTCTCTACTCCTCATTACTTTATTCACCCATCCTTCTTCTCAAGAGACATTCATAAGCATTTTCTTTGCACCATACTCTAGGTCTCTGCATCATTGGACTCACGGTAATATTTCTCTTCTGGACTCATTAGGAAAATGCACTCATCATTCAGTCAACACAGATCTCAAGGTGCTGTCTTTTGTATATTTATTTTGTGAGGACATGGCAATGAACATGCATTTGGGGAAGTGAAGTGCTTCACATATAAACTTTATTACAAAAATGCTAGAGCTTCATCCGCTCACTGCAGTATCTGCAGAACAATATCACTGTTACCTTTGCTCTTAGGCAAATGAGGACATCAAATCTGGGAGCAGGTACCTAAATTGCATAAGAGGCACAAATAGTAATTCAGTGTTAGGTTTTCCAGGTTTTCTGCTGCTGAAATTCCATCTGATTTGTTGTTTGCCACCTAATAATTTAAAGATTATTAATTGCAGATTCTAGCAGCATATTGACCTTTAAAATATTGCCCTTAGAAAGACAAAGTGGACTTAAAATAAGTGATGTAAGCATACGGTTCTCAATAGTACTTCATGCCCTTAGTTCTTGTTTCTTCTCATTCTCTAGGATTTAGCTATACTCATCATTTTTATTTTTTCTATCCTCGAACAGGTTGTGCTCTATTTGAGCTCTTAGTCTGTGCACACACTTCCTCTTTGGCCACTTTGATCTTGCCCATACTTTATACACAGAAATAAATGGTTTTCCTTATCTTTGTCCATCTGGTTCCTACGTCTTGTTTTGACCTTTAACATGAAATTTTCCAGACCACTTTCCCTGCCTCCCATCCCATCCTGTATAAATGCTCTTCCTCTTTGTTCCACGGTTTCTTTGTTTGTTTGTTTGTTTGTTTAATGATAGCTCTTGCTGAGTTGTATTGTAGGTTACTAAGTGTCTGCATCTCTTACTAAATACTGCAAGGAGCTCCTGGAGAGTTGGGCTTGAGTACATTGTATTTTCTCTTTTAATGCTATACCTAACTCAGTTGACTTGAGTTGTTCTTCAATAATTGTTAGGCAACTGAGAGAATGAGTGAATGAATACATTGAAAACTATGTTAGTCATTGGACTTGCATACAAAATCGATAAAAATCTCACTCTTTTGTAAGAGCAACCAGTAAAATTGATAGAAGTTAAATAACTATACATTTAAAATGATTAAAAAATAATAACTGGCATGAATAAATCGCCCTTTTAAAAGCCTAGTATCAAAGGAAAGTCCATTTGTGAATTGCAACATTCATTTCTTTCTCATTTGCTTACCTCAAACTAGAAAGGCACCGAAATGCCATGATTAGGACAGATCTTGTATTCAGAGATTTGTACATAATTCATAGTTTAAATTCTGCAAGTTTGCATAATAAATAGTTTAAATACTGCAGCAACAGAGCTGGAGAGGAAATTGGGATTCTGAATGAAAAACTTAATTATACCTCCAAGGAATTTTTTTTTTGTAATACATTAGAAACAAGCTTAGAATAAGATAATTTAGACTAAAAAGAGATGGAAATTCAGGAGATTATGAGAATGGTGATAGCTGACAAGTTTTCTTATTAAGTGGGGGTAATTAAATGAAATTAATTTTAAAATTGTAGTAGTGGATTCTAGATCAACAATTGTGTAAATAATTTCTGCTGATGGTCTTAGAGCTGGAGACATTTCCGTTAGAAGGACTCTGTTCTTAACATTATTAGCCTTTTTTTTTTCTTCAACCATTCTATTCAGACAATCCAGGCAGGAAGGTATAGTTTAAAACTGAAATCCCCACCATTTTAGCTAGGCTGCTAAAGTATAAATGAACAAAGAAAAGTGGCTTCTAGTCAAAACAGATTACAAAATATTCCTTTATCCATCTGTATATCTACTTATCTTGCCAATCAAGATACAAATATTACCACTACCACTCCTAAATATTAATATAGGTATTGATACTGTACTAAGACTATCACACAGTTATCTCATTTACTTTAAACAATAACTCAGTGAAATATGCTCAAATATCAATCCCAAACTAAAGGCTCAGAGAAATGTAGTGGTTGTCCCAAGAACACATATTGAACACTTGGTGTATGTGTGGCCTGAACTCTACCTGGAAGATTCTGGAGCCACATTCAGAACATGCATTCCTTTGTGCTGGCATCCAGAACAGAGGCCATTAGTGAGGAGTTTTGTAATATGGAAAGCAGAGATGCAAGGGGGAAGGGAATCCATCTTTCCAGATGAATACTGGAGTCTAGTGAAGAAAGAAAAATAAAGAAGGAGGGCAAAACCTTGGTCTCATTTCAACCACAACATAGTTCAGTAAATGTAACTACTCTAGTGACCGTACCTCTGTCAGGAAAATGAGGTGGGGAGTTTTTAAGTTAGAAATTGTGTTAATAATGGTGACAATGTGCTCCCTTCTGTGGAAATACCCCCGTGCATTCTCCACACCCTCCATGAAATGAGAGCATCCATAACCTTGACTTGCAGTATTGAAGAGCTTGCGCATGGCCCTCAGGCTTGACTGCCACAAGTGCTCTGTACAGAACAGCCCTTTGGGAGCCAGCCCCCGACTCTTGGAAATATGTTCTAACAGTTCAGTTCAGATCTGCCAACTGATGACTTGATTTTCCTCTATCAACCCACAATCAACTTATTGCCAGTAACTGGCAGTTGTGACTTCAAATTGGGCCACTCGCTACCCCCTCTTCATTGTAGCCATTAGTATCTCACATTTGAATTATTGCATTATCTTCTGCCCTTGTCTCAGGTAGATTTATTTTTAATGTAACAGCCGGAATATAATTCTTCTATTCAGTACCTTCCCATTCCACTCAAAGAAAAGCAATGTGTTTAATAAAGTTTCTAAGGCTCTACTCTGCTTGGGTCTCTGCATGACCTCTTTAACCTCACCTCCTACTATGACTGTTTCTGCTGCTCAACTCATTCCTGCCACTCTGGCCTCCTTGTTCCCTGATATTCCCAACAAACCTTTCCAAACAAGGACCTTCAGAATAACACCATTCTCTATATGTATTCTGAATTGCCTTTATGACTCACTCTGTCATCTCTCAAATGTCTTTCATCAAATATCATTTTCTCAATGAGAACTTTTCTGAGTACTCCATTAAAAATTAAAAGTACTCACCTCCCACTCAAGTCACTTCTCAGCTCCTCCCACTGTTTCTTTTGTCTTCACTGTACAAATCATCTTCTGTTCCAACAGACTAGCTACCATCTTCCTCTCCTTACTAGAATGCAAAGTGTCCATAGGCAGGTGCTCTCATCTGGGGCTTGTTATGTCAGCACTATTGCAAACATTATCATTACATGTTGAGTAAGTGAATGAATAAATGAGTAAGAGATGCAACTGGAAGCCTAAAGATCATCCAGGAGAAGCATTATCCAGTTATAAAGTTGTGTAAATAGAATCCTACAGGGAGAAGATGTGAGTTATAGAATAAGCCTACAGGACAGAAAGAAGAAGCAGGTAAAAAACTTGGAACAATCACATGTCTTTGAGGGAGAAACCACAGACCCTTACACAAAGATCAGAAGAACCAGCTAACATTCTGATTTCAGGGTGAGTCAGCCTGCTATACTTCCTATTCTGGAGCATCATGAGGATTTCACATTGCTTATTGTACTTTGCAGGCTCAACAATATGCTTAGATTCAATCTTTGTTTCTCACAATCAGAGAACTCAAACAAACCATTATATGTTAACACAACCGATTCCTTTATATATGCCAAATGGTTTCTTTGGCACCTTCGCATACATTATCTCAGTAACTCTTCCTAGAAATTTTGCATTATAAACATTGTTATGACCATTTTACAAGAAGCAGAATGTTGAAGAGGTAAGTCATTTATCAGAGTCACACATAGTGTTGGAATAGGCCTGGAATTCGAACACAGACATTCTGATCCCAAGGTGATGGCTTGATTTTTAATAATAGAATGGCTTTTCAGAGTTTTTTTGGGGGGGTAGTTTTTTTTTTCATAAATCCAATTGCAATCATGTAATGGCTTACATGTATCCTAGTTATAACATTTAACTCTCACAATTTTTACGTCCATATTTAACACTTTACCTCATATTTAACATTTTACCTCTTCGACATATGCAATTTTCTATTTTAATCTTTTGATGGAACCACAAAGCTAAGCAAAGATAAATATCATTATTCCTCCTTTTATCTTGTAAAAATCTCATTTTGCTTGTCTGCCTCCACCCCATCTTCTCCTGTAAGTAATGAGCAGGTCAAGGCAGCAAATCTGTTAGAATGCTCAGGAGACAGTTACCAAAGGAGAAGCAGACACCTGACCAGCAAGAGCACCCTTCTGGTCTTGATGGACAGTTGACTAGCAATTAAAGGTATGATTTATGGCTTAAAGGAAAAGTAGTTACCTGACTCAGGACCACACATATATCTATACATATAAAATGCATCTTTCAAAAATTGTTAAATTAGAAAAACTGCCCTGAATGTCCTCATTCTTCACACTCAGATCAGATAATGTAAATCACTCGCTCAAGGGCACATGGATAATCAAAACTCCATGTTTCCCAATCTGCTCAATTGTTCTTTTCTAAACAATATTTCACCCCTCTGCCTTTGAAAATTCAAAGTATTGGACTCATTTTCAAGCCTCTCAGTGGTCTAAACATCTTCCCACCCAGCCCTCCTCTGCACCCTTAGTTAAAGGACACTTCTTCCTTGAAGCCTTCTATTTCCTTTATCCCTTGTAATTAATTCCTCTCTTTTGCTTGCTTCTTTGGCATTGCAGTACCTCATTAAAGCAATCATCACATCGGGAGGGTGCAATTATGACAGTGTTTCTCTGACTTCCTGATTCCTGGTGGCAGAATCCAAGACTACACAAGAGCATTAAATAAGAAGGATCAGAATCTAAGAGTTTTCAAGCTCTCCGAATATGCTGAATGATAGACATATATAATAAGATTCTCACTAAAATTAATTTATACTAACTCTTAACCTAATGACATTGACCCTAAGGTAACCAAGAGAGTTAAACAGATACATACTCTCCCTTCTTAGTTACTTTCTCTCTCTGGGGCAAAATACAGGACACCCACAAGTTAAAGGAAGAAAGGTATATTTCAGCTCACAGTTTGTAGAGGTTCCAGCCCATGGTTAGCTGGTTCCGAGGTAGGACAGCATGACAGCTGCAAGTGGCAGTGGAGAAACAGTCTGTGGCATGGGCAGCAGGAAAGAGTGAGCACTCCAGGCAGGAAGGATATACAGGGTGTATATCAATGAACTAATATAAATCCATCTGTGGACTAATCTGATACCACACACCCGTGATCCAGTATCATACAGTCATGATTCAGGCATGTCCAAAAAGCCCCACAATGAGTGTTTGAGGTTTGAGGGGGATGTCTAGATATAAGCCATAACATCGCACTTTACAAACTTTTGAGTGTTCAGTCAAATCCCAGGAGGATTTTCTACCAGATTTGTCACCTCAGAGAGATTAAGCCAAAAACAAACAACTCTTCCAGAAAAGCCCAGCAATCATAGTTCAAACTCGAGAGCATTCTTTTTAGTTGAGTTTATTCACAGCCTTCACTGTGTTCTGCTTCATGAGATCTCCCAGTTCTGGTCTGAATGTACTCCTGCCTTCACTGCCCCTATTTTTCTACATAGAAGTCATAAGCTGGCAATTATTCATTTTGGCCTACAAGAGCCAAAGAAGAGAGAATCAATCCAAAACAAGAAAAGCTACACCGATGACCACAACCTTTAACCCCAACCACACAGATTTTAAAAGAATATTCAGCAAAGTGATGTCTTCTCTGCAATGAAGCATCTATGTTTGCTTTATTTTCTTTTTGCCTATGATGTGTTGAACACTTACCGTGAGTCAATCACTCTCTGAAATTTTGATATCTATAATTTCACTGATGCCAGTGAGACAAGCATTGACTAAGGAGTATTAAGCCTGGCCTGTAAATCAGGCTATCTGTCCCTGGAGTCTATATTCTTAGTCACTAGAATTAGATTAGAGCCATCTACCCACTGATCTGCTTGTTCTAGCAGACTCTACCACTGAACATGAGATTTTTGGGGAGAAATATTTTGAATTCAAACCATAACAGTAGCAAGATCTAGACTTCCTAGATTGCTGATGAATAGCATTGTGCACCCTGAAAATGTCAGGAGTTTATGGACACCAAAGAGAGATGGTTTGCAAAACTAATCAGATATTTATACTTGCTAATGTAGTGCCAGAATGGCTATGAAGAGGGGCTCTGGGCTCTGATTAACTAGGGTCAAAACCAGCGTTATTATATGCTGCTTGCTTAAACAAGCAAGGAATTTTCTTGCCATGAACCCTAGATTCTTTATCTGCAAAGTCGAAGCTGTAATGTCTAATAGCATCGCTACTGGAATGCAATGATTTCTATTGTATAAAATGGTGCCTATGATTATCTGGATTATGCTTGCTGATCAGGGTCATTACTATACATGTTCCAGGAGCAGATGTGAAATGCCAGGGCCCAGGACCAAGGATCAGAGTACTGAATACTTGAGAGCTGGAAGCAGTGAGTTGAGTACTGGGTCTTGGGAGGCCTTTCTTGCCCACAGTTGTATTCTACATGAAATTCCCACTAACTTAGAGGGAAACTATTTCCTAAAATTAATATGTATAGAAAAAAAATTTGTATCAGTATAATACAGACGCATGTAAGAGTTGTGAGGTGTATATGTAAACTAAGAAGCACAATAACAAAAGAAGCACAATAACATTTTAACCAGCTGCCCAGCTGAATATTCAGACATTATCTCCAGTATTATTAAAGCAATGCCCTGAATTTTGTGTTCATGAGTTTTTGCAGTTCCAATGTACAATTTTATACCATGTGTCCACATATCTTGAAATATTTTTTTCTGACTGTGACCTTATTAAAAATGGTATTATATTAGGCATTCTAATTAGGATTGTAATAGATTTTATTTTGAATCAACATGCTATGCATTACAATACATATGTTAAGGGGTTGGGGATTTAGTTCAGTGGTTGAGTGCTTGGCTGGTAAGTTGCAAGCCCCTGTGTTCAATCCCCAGCAGCCTCCCTACAAAAAAAATCTGATCTTACAATACATATGTTACAGCTGCAATACATTCATTTTCTCTACCATATAACATTCCATTTCGAAGTATTGTGTAAAAGAATATTCATGGTTTTACGAGGACAGATTTAGTTTCTTCATCTCACCCAATTGTTGCAATGACTCAAATGTTGTCATTTGTTTCTTCCAGACTCCTCCACTTCTAAAAGAACTATCATAATTGGGACCAGAGTTCTGTCCCTGAACACCTATCAGACTAACTCATTAACATTTTCCCACCTTAAAGTGTCATTGGTTTCTTTCTTCCTCCAACATCAATCAAAGCTAGTAAGCCATCCTTCCCAGTCCATGAAAGACTCAAGCCAAGAGTACTTTCTAGTTTATTCTCCAACTCTAAATTCTCACCATCTCAACTCCTTTTGACCAATTCTTTCTTTTTTTAGATCATTTGTATCAATATCATTCCCTGGAAAGATCTGAAATTCTTCTATGCCTTTGCCCATGCAATTTCCATTTCATAAGATGTCTTCTTTTTCTTTGCTGGAACAATGATATAGTAAATAGTATCTACTCAAGGCCTAACTTTAAGTCACCTGGACCCTTGCAAAAGGAAATTATGCTGTATATTGCCTACCCATAATAATTAATGGGTTTTCCTTATGCTTATCAGTTTCTTCTTTTGTCATAGTGGTAAATAGACACATCATTTCTTGTAAGTAGAAATTCCATCAAGTCAAGGACCACACTGTTTTTGCTGTTGCATCTTTCCACCAGCTCATTCCCACTCCACTATTGCCCCCAACTCTGTAGTAAGTTTCGGGCTTGGTACATTACTAGCATAAGCCTAATGACAGCTGCCAAAACGACTGGAACAAAGAGACCTGAAATTCCCCCTAAAAGGCCCTGTTCAGAAATCACTACTATCTTTTCTGATGATTGCATAGCAAATTGGATTTACCTTTTCAATTCCGCATTATTCTTGTGTTATTGGGATTATGATGAATAATAAGATAATAACTGCAATTAGCCTCTGGATGACTAATGGTCCCTTAAATTGATTTTGAATAATCAATTTGAACATCTTCCTGTGGCCAAATTAGAATAGAGAGGGACAGAGAGTTTCTATAAACATCCTTGAGAATTAAAATGATAAAAGGTATGTCCAATGAGCTCTGTATGCAAAATCCTTAGGGTTTAGGAGTGAGGGAAAGGGACAATTTAACATATTAAGCTCTTTTCCTGGCAAAAAGAAACTTACAGACGTAAAGGAGAAAGTTCAATTCTTCATTGGTTATTTAAAACTTAATGATATTTTTGGGCCTGGGGATTTAGCTTCAAGTGGTAGAGTTCTTGCCTAGCAAGTAAGGCCCTGAGTTCGGTCCCCAGCACCCCCCAAAAAACATGATATTTTCAAAGCAAAATTCATATTGTGCCTTACATTTTTATTTTTTCCAAATCCACCCTATCTTTTGAAACTGTAGTGAGCCTGAAATATATACTTAATTCCAGTCATATATTCGTTTAGGAGAAATCTATTTGCTGAAGGTTGGCCTCCACATAGACAAAATTTTCCCTCTGCAGAGGCATTTGGAACTCCATTTTGACGACTTCGTCATCATACAAGGTCTTACTAACTCCGCATTACTGGAAATGGAGCTGGTCTTGGTCTAGAGTTCCAGTAGCAGGTGGTAAGAGGAGGAGTGCTAAAGGAAAGGCAGGGAAAGGTGCCAGGATTTGGGTACAGAGAGCTATCATGGAGAGTCTGGCTTCCTGGCAGCAAAATCTATACTTCATCTTTGGAGTTCACACATTTTAGTTAGCCTTTTATTCTTTTTTTCTGCAGACATTGGAGATTTCTGCACATTGTTTGACAGTTTATAATACTCCCTGCTGTTTCTGACAAGACTTATTTCTTTCTTCAGGGTTTAACTAATGCAGAGGTTTGAAACCATTTCTTCAAGAGCAAGGGAAATGTGGTATTAGAAACAGATTTCATTCATTGCATAATACATGGGTGTAAGTTCTGAAGAAATATTAACATACAAGAATAGTATTAAGGATCAGTTTAGTGAAAAAGACAATCATTAACCTCGACATCCATCACAAATTCTGCAAACAAACGTATGTAAGACCCTCGAGAAATAATTCGTTTTTTTAGAATGAAATTCGAAGATTTTATAGAGGAGAAGGCACTTTGATCTGGATTGTGGGGACTATCAGATCCCCATATTCAGTGAAATTTCTTGATCCTTGGGATCTTCATAAGATTGGTTTTGTTCCTAAATTTTGGGGGCCAGGCAAGATTTTGAGCAGGGGTATGTTTTTTGGTATGAAGTCATTTCTTACCTATTTATGAGTTATGTCGCCATCATATGCATGATATCTGAGGCTTGGAGATTGTGCTGAACTGTGTCAAATTGCCATTCATTTTATGTGCTTTTACTTATACACATATATATTCGTACAGACACATGTACACGTCAGTTATATGTAGCCATTTTATGTACACAATATTCTACAAAAGTATTTGGATCTGAAACAGAATTTCACAACACAATAATTAAAAGCAACCAAAAATGAGCATTAAATATTTTTGGCCATGAAAATTCCTTTGTTGGTGATGGAGGATTTCCCAGGGCTGTTTCATCCTCCAGAGCATCATGACTTCACAATATCTTGGGGCCCTTGTCACTTCTCTTCCATGGTTTTTTCTGACTCCATCCATCTCACATGCCTTCAGATATTTCTGAATTGCATCTGTTCTATTTGCAAGATAATTAACTCTTACCAGCCCCTGCTCCTGACTTGTTTTCATGTCCACCTTTGGCTACTCAAATTCACCAAATACTATCTGTCCTGATTTGAATATATGTTTGATTTTTGAGTGATTATTATTTCAATTGTTTTGCCAGAGTAAAGATGACCAAGTACATGTAATCAGTGTGTGTGTGTGTGTGCGTGCACGCGTGTGTGTGTGTGTGTGTGTGTGTGTGTGTGTTACTGGGGGTTTAACTCAGAGCCTTTACACTGTTATATCCCCAACAGTTTTTGTATTTTATTCTGAAATAGGGTTCTGCTCAGTTGCTAAGTTATCCAGGGTAGGCTCATATTTTTGATTCTCTTACTTTAGTCTCCTAGAGTGCTGGTATTACAAGCACATGCCGTCATGTCTGACTGGGAATACTTTAAAGTATTAGTGGATGTGTTTTTAAACACATAGGAACTTGTCACATTTGGACCTTGAGCCAAACTTTCACCAGCATATACTCCTAGATGTAAGGTCATTCCTGCGATGAGTGATACTATATTCACAAGAAACAAAGTTATAGGATGATTCTGACCTAAGAAAAAAATTTTAAAATACAGAAGCATAGTTAGTACTCCCCATTTGCACACAAACACCCATGACTAGATCTGATTCTAGATTTGGAAAGGATGAAAAACAGAAAAACTTTGAAATAGGACAACGAAAACAGGTTTTCTTTTTTAGCTCGACACGAAGCACTTGCCACCAGTCCAGGCAGAAATATACATTAAGACCACCCAGTGTCCATGTCACGGGTAAGTACACACAGGCAGCTATGCAAGAGTACAAAAAGGCGACTGTTGCTTGTTCTCTAGTGTCTTAACACACACATACACACACGTGCACAGGCATGCACTCACATGCACATGCACAAATATACACTAATAACAATACTGTATACCAATTAATTTTCAATAGCAGTATGACACAATATTCAAGAAAACATTCAAAGACCTTCAATACATAGGGCCATGATTAGGTGATGTGGAAGAAAAAAAAGCCTCATCTCCCAAACTCAAGTTGTACCAAGGCAAAATATCCCACCGGGTAAGTTAGTGTAGGACATCTACACCACTGTGTATGAGATGACAGAGTTGGGGCAAGGACAGTCCAGGGATCTAACTGACGAACACCGTTACTTCTTCACATGTCATCCAGAAGGCAAATTGTGAATCTGATATCTAGAACTAAAAAGATGGAGACGTGATTCTTTATTGGGCTGGGGAAATAGGATGCCCGTGGCTGCTGACTTTAACTCCAGCTTGAGGACTCTATTTTTTTATTTATTTATTTATTTATTTATTTTGGTGGTGCCGGGGATCGAACTCAGGCCCTTGTGCTTACAAGGCAAGCACTCTAATCACTGAGCTAAATCCCCAGCCCCCAGATTGAGGACTCTAGCATCCGTCAGCAACACAATTTTAAAAAGGGAAGACTTGAAGTCTCACAGGAGGAATGTCTCTACTTCACCTTCCTTTTGTCTTCTGATATTTTTAGGAACTTCATCACATATTCATTTGTCTCAGCAAGATTTAGTTTAATGATGATTGAATATCTTAAATGTGCCAGAGTTGGCTATATACATTTAGGGGCATTTTTCTACATCTTACTTGACCTTCATGTTGTTCACAGAACATTGATATTTTATTCCCATTTTGCAGATTACCCCAAAAAAGCAGATCCAAGATATGAATTGACTTGCTTAAGGTCAAAGAAGTAATAAATGTCAAAATCAGAATTTAAACCTGGTCTTCTGATCCTAAGTTCATGATTCTTTCCAAGACAACAATATATTGCTAAAATATTAGATCCAAAATGGAAATTAGAGATTATTTGGTCCATGAATGAAAGATATATTCTAAATAATGTGCCAATTCTCATCATTCAGACCTGTCTAGAGTGTTTGCTCAGAATATAGGAATCCATTTCTGGCTTAGTGGAGAAAAAAATCATGCCTGATTCTTAATTTCTGCCCCAGAACCTATACCACATACTTCCAAAACTTAGCTTAACTCTATTCTTTCTCCTTTTGGGATGGGAAAACTAACTCAGGAATATTTTAAACAAATTCTCAAGAGCATGCAGGATGGTGTTGGCAGAACCACAGTTTGGGTCTCCACCTTGCTTGAGTCCATACCCGTTGCTCTTGACATCATCCTGGTCCTTAATTCCAACCTCTCATGGGAAAATTGCTGAATAATTCATTTTTCTGAATATCATTGTGATCTAGCTTTTCTCTTTCATGTCAGATATACATATCATCTGAGCATAGTGCTTTGAAGAGACATCCCCTGGGAAATACTAGCTTACTATTTTTGTAAGACTCCTGGGCCAAGGTATTTGTTGAGGAAGTAGAGAGAAGGACGTGCAGCCAGGTACTGAGAGCTGGCATTGCTATCAGGTAAGCAGACACAGAGAGGTCAAAAAAATAACCACACCAGGCTCATCTTTTGGACACCAGCGAGGGCCAAATTTTGCTGAGTTTGTTCTGGTCAAATCAAGGCTTCATGGGTACTGGGAACACAAATAAAGCATCACATTAAACTTAGGAGAAAGAGTTTGAATAACATTCACTGAAGCAACATCACATAATGGTACAGAGAAAGAATATGCATTTAAAATGAAGTGAGAATTTGACTCTATCCAGATTATTCAGATAGAAAATTATTCTACAATAGTGCCTAACTCAAGAGTTGCTGTGAAGTTAAATGAAGCAATGTTCATAAATTACTTGACCAGTTCCTGGAAAATAAAAGTTGTTCAAATAACAAGAAGTAATACTATTCTCAAATATTTGAATGGCTGTAAATGTGTCTGCATATGTAGGTTTTCACCCTCGGCCTCATTTTCCTGACTAACTCAATTGTCTTCACACTGCAGACACACTTTTTAAATTCTCTCTGTATCTGTAGATAGAAAGGCTTCAATTTTGATTAGATGCTCATGTGTTCCTTTTTTTTCTAATGAAGAAACATTTTCTGTTGTTCCTCAGATGTGACTAATGAGCATTATTGGATCAGAAGTGCTATTCATGAAAGTGACCCCCAGAGAGATCAAGTTATTAATACCGAGTCACACAGATATGAAATGACTGGACAGTGGTGAGCACTAGGGCTTCTTCACTCATAATTCAGAGTGTTTTGTACTTTTCCCCTTTTATATAAAGATAAAAAATACTTTTGGTTCTCTTAGATGTTTTCTTCCTCTTTCTATTTCACGTATCTTGTTTCTTTTTTCTTTACCTATTTCTTACTTTTTAATTATAACCCACAAGTATTTAGGTAGGTTCTTTCATGTCACCACTGTCCATCACTAGCCAGCACCTTGAAAACGATTTTCATATTATTTTCAAATGGTAGTGTTTGCTCACTATGGCCTTTCCAGTTTCCTTTTCAACATTTTCTTCAAGTCATCATTATTTCCTTGCTTAATGTGGGAGGACAACTCATTTTAGACTGCAAATCCAAAATGACACTGGACATTCATTTCCTTGCCATGGATGTGTTGGGGGGATCATGTGATCATGCTCTGGATAATAAGAGAATATCTGTTTGGACCTTGCGGGATGTCTTCTTTACACAGAAGATTCCAGAAGACACGCTCAATTTCTTCTACTGGATTGCAGAATCTGGGTGGGGAGTAAAAATTACATCTGCTTTCTTCCTGGTCAGATGTCAGATTTCTGGCATCCCACAATGGGGAGCCCTCAGCTTCCTGGGATAGGAAGAAATTCTCTCTGAGTAAGCATTTTCCCTAATCGGCTTCCAGAAGTATCATAACTGTTCATGTGTCCTAAAAATATGCCCAGTTCTTGCTATTGCTGTATTGTGTGGTCACTAACACATATTAGGAGAAGCTAAAAGCGTATTTTTTTTTTCTGGCCTTTGCTGCCTATACAATGCTAGAGTTTCTTTTCTTTTCTTTTCTGGGTTTAGGATCCCCCTTTCCTCTTGCCTGGTCTATTGTTCTGAAACCACATATCACACTGTGACAAGATTATCCATTTTATTATGTACGCACGCACAGCACAGATTTTTTTTTATGCTTTCTTCATTGTGAATCTTCACAGAGGTGGGGATTTTTATTAGTGTTATTTGTTTCTAAATCATGGAGCCCAGTACACTGTAGAACATTAATAAATAGTTGCCCAATACATTAACTCTCAATAAACGAATTAATTAAATACAACAACAGCTAAGTTATAGGATTGTTGTGAAGATAAATTTAGACAACTATGCAAACTATTTTAAAACTTCCCGGCATATGAAACAAAGGCAGCCATTTCTCTCAGTACTGACGTGTTATCTGTAACTCTTTTTCTAGTGTTAATATTGATTGAAAGTCATCTGTCATGTCATCTACCCTCCAGAGATAATAAATGTTTGTTGCCATGAGCTGCTGAGTTTTTGAGTAATTTGTTACATAGCAATAGAAAACTAATAGGTTTCTTATACCTCCAAACCATCTCACCCTTTTCTGTAAGATCTGGGCTTTCTTTCCTCATCCCCAGTTTTCACTTAACTAAATATCTATTTTCATTCAACAAACATTTATACGTGCCACCCACATGCTGTTAGGGCGTTAGACGTTGACAAAGCATGCAAGCCCTGAAGAATTCAGGTCATGTCAAATTCCACCTGCTTCAGGATACCTCTCTGGGGTTTTGTAGGTATACAGGTCTCATGGATTCCCATAACTTTGAACTCACAGGTTGGCATTAAATTTTAAGGATTCCTTGACTGCACTCTGGTTGTTTTGTGATCAGAAAGAGATGAGACTTCTAATACTCATAAATTCTTCCAAATAGGATAGAAGTTCCAAAACTCTGTGGGCTTAGTGGGTAGTATTTCTATATGAATCTATTTGGTTATCTCCAAACCCATAACTCTTAATAAAAATAATCCCATATGGCAATAGTTAAATGATTTTAAATACTTGTGCCACATTTTTACATGCATTCGTAGGAATAAAATGTTTCAATAACCCATTTTGGAAAACACTGTGACTATAACCCTTTTATAAAAGAAGACATAGAAGCTTAAATTAATTGATGTAAGAATAATAGCAACCAGATATTGCATCTGAGCAGACAGATACCAACATTTATATGCTGTGTCTTATTTCATATTGTAATGTACATCTATACTTTTTGTAGCAGAAATCATTACATAGTTTTTACAGTTTAAATCTAAAATGTCCCCCAAAGTCTCACACTTGGAGGTGGGGCCAGGTTGGAGTGATGAGTCAGTGTGGGGTGGGACCCAGAAGGGTGTATTCTTGTCCCTGGCTCTTCCCGTCTCGCTCCTGGCATGCTGGCTGCCTTGTGGTGAAGAGCTTTCCTCAGCCATGCTGTCTCCTTCTTAGAGGGACTTAAATAATAACTGAAATAATGATGCAAAATAAAGCTCTCATTCTTTCTGTTTTTGGTTCTTGTGGGCTTGAGCCCAGTGATGGGAAAGTGACTACACCCATGAAAGAGAAACAGCTTAGGAATGTAGAAATTTAGAGTTCAGTATTCATTTCTTTCTCTAATATCTGTCAATACACTCGGATTTTTCCATTACACTCAGAGTGCTTAATTTGTTGGGTCTCAGGCACTTCATGTTTAAATGGAAAAGTGGATACCACTTTTTTTTTTTTAATTTCTCCAAACTCCTTATGAGTCCCAACATGAGATAATGCACATGACTGAAGTCTGGCAAATAAGCCATAACACAAGAATGAACTATTTATTCGTGCAAAAAAAAAAAAAAAAACTTGTTTTGAGTCCCTTCTATATGTGAATATTATTGTAAGCAGTAGGATAGAGCACTTAGACTTCGTTTGCCTTAGTTGAGATTATAATCTATTGGGGAGAAGATAAGAGTATAAAGACAAGTAAATAAAATAGCATCATACTAGAGAGTAATTCATACTAAAATGACAATAACATCAAAAGTAGGGTGGAAGATAAAAGATGTGACCAAAAAGATAATATGATCTTAAGAATGGTGACAATGTCTTGTCTGAATAAGAAGAGGAGTTCTGACTGTAACATTGAACCAGGTGATAGAACAAGTGCTTCAAGTACTCACAAAAATTATCTTCTAGTTTAAAAATAAATAAATGAAGTAAATAGTACATTCATATGTCCTAAAGTGAGCGTATTTCAGGTGTGCTGTAGAACAGGAAGAATAGCAGTTTGGTTGAGTTAGAGCGAGTAAGTCTGAGAGTCCTAGAGACAATACCAGAAATGTTGGAAAAGATGGTGTCAGATCCTAAAAGTTGCTGTAAGTATTTCTGCTCTTGCTCTCAATAAAATCAGCATCCTTTAAAGAAGTGATTACACCTGACTTACCTACGGAAAGGAATTCTCTGGGTGCTACATGTGGTTTGTGACATTCTGGGCCAAGGTGGATAGGTAGCAGGTAGGAGAACGGTGACCAAGGGATACTTTAAAGGATCTGGGATTATTCTCGTGATAAACTGAACAAAATTTGTTGTCTGATGAGATGGGTAAGGCAAAAAAGAATACAAGGACATTTGACTTGAGAAACTGAAAAGAGGTTTGTAGGTGCAAAGATAAGTAAGAGTATAGGCAGTAAGTACGGTGGGGACAACACAGATGAATTTCTTATATTTTGAATTCCATGTGGAGGTGCTTGGTAAAGGTGGATAAAGGCAGCCGGAGTTCAAGAGAGACATCTTGACTGAAGATGTAAATTTTGATGTCATTAGTGTAAAATGGCACAAAAAACCTTCACTGGCTGAAATCACCAAGAGAGTGATTGTAGACAGAGGAAAGAGGGGCCTTGGGATAGCTAATGTTTAGAAATAAGATGAAGGTGATCCAGAAAAAGACACGATGAGATCCCACGATGCCAGAAGAAAAATAAAGAGTGGGCATCTTGAAATCAAGTGAAGCAAACCAGTTTCAATGAGGATGAAGTAGATTAAGTAACTTTTTCTGTTCAGTCAATTAAGAGAAGGTGGACGGAAATTTGGATTTAGCAACAGAGAGGTTAAAGAAACCTTGGAAAAATTGGTCATGTTGTTATCATTGATTTAAGCAGCAGAAGGAAAGCTGAATGTGGGGTCAGGAGGCTTAGTTTAAGTGATATATGTAAGTAAAGGAAGCTGGTAAGTACATAAACGCTTTCCTCAAAGGGTGACTGTGATGATCAGATGATATAATGAAGCTAAATATACTCTGTGGAACATGAAGGGAAATGCAAATGTCAAATTAAAAGGATCAAGGTCATGGGCCACATGTGATCATTACGTATCTACAAATTCTTTTATGTCTTCAAAGATCGCTTAACTCCACAGGAGCCCCTAGCCTTTCTCTCTCTCCCTCCCTCTCTCTCTCTCCCTCTCTCTCTCTCTCTCTCACACACACACACACACACACACACACACACACACGAGTACACAGATTTTCTCAATAACACTAGATCCTGAATATGTATCACGAAGCTCCAGCAGGTTTAGGAGTTAAGCCAGACTGTTGCAGCTTTAGTGCCGCTGACATTACCAGACGGCATTAATTTAATTCCACTCAGTTATGCTTTTGAATTTGATTTGAGAAATGTGTCATAAAATGGTATTGAGAAGTGCAATGCTGCATTCGTAAGCAGGTTGGGAGCCGGTGTCAATTCTGCGAATCCTCACAAGAAGCGTACTGAGACCATGTTGTGCCTGGAGACTGTAGGGAGGGTACTCTGCGGGGTCTGGCCACAGAAGTTTGCTGATCCCGGATTGTGCATTGTTGAGAGGATATCAGAAGTGCAAAGCACGCACTCTAGGGAAAAAGAGAAAGGATTACAAAGTATGAATGAAGACCCATGACATATATTCTCACAAGTAACAGGGACAGTTAGATCAAAGTACATTGCATGCATATATATACAAACTCATATATATTACATATTATATATATTACATTTATATATATATATATATATATATATATATATATATATATATATATATGAATGAGTTTACTTTGGAATGTTTTAGTTCACCATTTTGTATTTGTATTTGTATTTATCTTGTCACTTTTGATCTCAGATTCTCCAAACTAAATCTGTTGTCTCTGAAGAGAGAGAGAATCACTCTCCAAGTGCATCAGAATGATCCATTAGGGTATGGAAAGAAAATTCTAGGATTTTTTGCTTCCATTTATCTTTAGTGTTATTTTTAAATGTTTATTACACACACACACACCTCACACACTTTTTTTTTCTTTTGCCATACTGGGAATTGAACCCAAAGCCTTTGCACTGAACTACACTAGCCTTTTTCTTTTTCTTTTTTTTCTTTTTTAGATAAGGTCTCACTAAGTACTCAGGCTGGGATTGAACTTGAGATCCTACTCTGCCTCCACCTTAGAGAGTACTGTACTAGGGTTACAGGCATTAGGCACTAAGCCTGGATCCCCTTGTGTGTTTTTATACTACACACAATATAAAGAGCAAATAGATAAAGAAACAAATCTGTATTGGATGTGTATCTTCCCCTTCTTTATACATGTCTCTTTCTTATTGGTTAGATAATTTATTGATTTATGTATTCTGATAGAGGTTTAATCAAAATAATCTAGAGAAGACTACACGACTAATCTCTTGTTTTCATAGCTCTATTTGTTTTAATGATTTTATGGCTCTGAAACTGGTTATTCTAATCATTGTGGTTATGTTTAAGAAAGTGAAATAGAACTTTGACTAATAAAACTGCTCAGGTTTTAGCTTTCTGATGAAAAGGAAAAAAATTAACTCTTAATTACCAGTTGCCAGGAATTGAGTGGAGGCAACAAGAGCTCTCTGTTTCTGTATTGTGAAACATATTACATGACCTCCCCGCTGAACAGAGTCATAGCAAATGACTTGAGTTTGGTTCAGGATGTCTATACTATCATCCCAGCTTTGACAGTGTTGCCTGTGGGGGACTGGGCTGGCCACACTGACCCTCGGGGTCTCACCATCCAGTTTGCTTGCTTAAATGTCTGGAATTTGCTTGGGCAGAGCTCAAGTCCAAGCAAGCTTCCTCAGTCAAGGCTTCCCTGACCCCAGCCTCTAAGAAGAGACACTTCTTCCCCTGATTGTAGTAATTCTCCATTATTTGCATTACTTTATTTTCTTCATACAGTTGTCCACGTATTATCACAATAACTATCTATAATTTGTTGTCTATTATCTATAATTTGTTGTCTATTATTCTATTATTTTATTTGTATATTATTGTCTGCTTTTTCTACTTAGAACTGAAAATGTGGAAATAACAAGGAGCAGTGGCAAAGGTAACAGGTGGCCAATGAAATTTAAACTTCAGGCTGCCAGGGTTTAGCTTAGAAGTACAATCATGTGCTTATGTGTTTTACATATTTTTCCCAGATTTTCAAAAGGAAACTATTCTCTTACATAATTTCTCAAGACTATTGTTTCATTTTACTGTAACATACCCTCCACTACATTTATTTTTTTTCTGGTGGTATGGACAGTTTGAAATCCAGCTTCAGGAGATTGTAATTGAATATATAAATTGAAGGGTTTGGGGCTGGGGATTTAGCTCAGTGGTTAGAGTGCTTAACTAGCAAGCACAAGGTCCCGAGTTTGATCTCTGGCACCAAAAATATAAAAAATATAATAAAATAAATTGAAGGGTTTCAGGAGGTGTAGTTTTCAAGTAGTCCTCACTTCGATATCTAGTTATTTTTAGTGTAAATCCACAGATTAATAAGGGGCAGAGCTAAAACTCAAAAGAATATTAGTCTGTCTCCAGTGCTAATGGTCTTAGAATTATACTTCATCACCTTTTGGTAAATTTAGCAATGTATCCACAGATATCTATTTCCAAAATGTGAGAGTATGGTAATGGATCTTCAGCCAGAAGCTAGGACTTCGCATGCATTCTGTGCTACATTCCTGGCTGCAAGTCATGTGCGTAGTCTCATCACCTGATTTTGCTCTACTTTTTCACCGTACTTTATTTAACTTGTCCTTGAGTCTGTGTCATTCAGATATGCCATCATTGAGAACCCTGACCAATCAAACCGTGGTGTTTTCTTAATCACGTCTTTCAGACTTGCCATAAGCTACAAGACATCAACAAAGTTAACATAAAAGTCAAAATATACTGATACCAGATGGACATTTCATTTATCACACATTATTATTATCAGTACAAAGCATACATAAAGTAAATTTCTGTACCTACATACACATAAACACACACACACACACACACACACACACACACACACACACACACGCACGCATGCACACATATGCACATACAATCCCAGAATACTGGAAGACTGAGCAAGGAGGATTGAAGTTTTGAGCCTTGCTCAGGGCACTTAGTGACTTAGTGGCAGTCCATTTCAAAATTGAAAAAGAAAAAAAAAAAAAAACAACTTGGTAGTAATGGGATGCTTGGATGTAG
Organism: Hystrix cristata; assembly: GCA_004026905.1. Taxonomy (NCBI): domain Eukaryota; kingdom Metazoa; phylum Chordata; class Mammalia; order Rodentia; family Hystricidae; genus Hystrix; species Hystrix cristata. Next base: position 19,346 of record PVJO010005456.1, on the reverse strand, counting down.
CTCAGTGCAAAAGCCCCAGGATCAATCACTAGTACTGAAAAAATAATAATAAAAATTTGAAATTCTCTGAAATCTTGAGAAATCTTTCTTAAGAAAGTTTCATACAAGCTTTTACAAAATGATATGGACATTCAACATGTACTTGCTAGTTTTTAATAAATTGTGTGTCTAAATTTAACTTTTTCAAATTGTCTATTAGAAAATAGCTAGCTGAAGGAAAAATGAATTAACATTCTAATTCATCTACAGAAAATAATATCAAACATCATTATATTTAGGATATCAAAGCTATCTAGGTAAAATGTAAATAATACCAATTAGATTTTGTATGGAAAAGCACATTATGTCTTCTTTTTATATTTGGAAATATTTTTCAGAATTTTAACATTGTTAGTAGAAGAACGTTGTAATTTGTTTTCATGTTTTTGCTAACTTCAGATAAGGGTGACTTTCATAGCTCAATTTTTGTTATTTTCTTATTATTTTAAAGGAGATCTCCTGAATCATATAAACTCCAGTTCCCACTAAACATAGGTTCACCTGGGAGGAAAACGTGTTTTTGCTAAAGTTCATATTGCCAAGTTTTAGAATAAGGATAGAAGCAACAGATGCTTGGAAAAATCACAAGATATTCTCTAAGAATTCCCTTTCAACTTGATTGCTGTTTTTTAGAGAACTCTCTGAGTGAAACTTTGACCTTTATTTTCTCAGAGGTCACTAAGAATGGCCCTAAGGAGATCTGCGCCTGGTGAGGATTATAGGATCCTCTTTAACAAGCACCCCAGTGCATTCACAGGCTGTACTTTAAGACCTGAAGTAGACCCTGCAGCATCCACAAGGACCCAGGTACACACCAGCATCTTCTCTTGCTCATCTGAGCTTATTGCCAAGGCACAGATCAGGCTTTCTGGTAGTGAGCGCATCTCTAAGGTCCTGGTTCCAAAGCAGGTCACATACAGTGTCCCTGTATTCATGACAATACTACCACTATGGAAGTGGCCAGACCCCACAGGGTCCAGCTGGTCTCTCTCCCCGATAAAACGTGACTCCTAGCTTTCTTGTCCTGACCTGATAGTCTCATATACTATATATGTATATTCTGCTCTGGTATGTGGCACTGTCCTTATATAAGCCATTAAGGGTATATTGTGTCACTCATTCCTAAGAAAAACAATAAAAAATGAGGCAATTCAAAACATTTTATAATTTTTTTTTCTCTTTATTCCTTACAGAATAAGTTTATATAACAAACATGGAAATCAGGATTTTTTTCTTACCTGGCTCTAGCTACTTGTCCAGCTGGATTTTATTTTATAAAGCGAAGGTAGGGATGATGCACCCATTGCCACCACAGAGTCTGGGACTGCTGGAGCTGGGAAATGCCCGTGTCACACAGGTGTTAAGAACAACAGTTTTATTGGCTAGTTCTCAGAATTCCATTTAATGGAGATTTTATATATATATATATATATATATATATATATATATATATGTATGTGCATATATTTATGTATATATAAATGTGCATAATACATAAATATATGTATATTTTCTCCTTCCTTAGAACATTTAGTTATCTAAATACATGTCATAATCTTTTAGGGTAGCAGCTAATTCCCTTGATTTCTGTTCTAACCACAGCAATTAGAAAAGGGTAGGGTACATTACACAGGACCTATTTACTGAGTATTTATTGAATCAAATCTGTGGTTACTTAGGCACAGTCCAGAGTATATCCGTTAAGAGTTAGCAAAATACTGTATATGCCTAATACATTGCTGTTCTAGAAGGGAACGGCAAGGAGTGAATGATTATTAGTTTTGCATTAGGGAAGTTATCAGCCAGATTCAGTGGTGCATGCCTATATTTCCAGCAACTTGGAAAGCTGAGGAAGGAGAATCAACTGGTACATTCCTGGCTGGCCTGGACAATTCAGGAAGACTCTGTCACAAATACAATTTTTAAAGATGGCTTGGACTATAACTTAGTGGAGAGCATTTGCCTGGAATGCACAAAGCCCTGGGTTTGATCTCCAATATCATGAAAAGAAAAGAAAGCTATTATATTTTCATCTCTTCAACTTTAGAATCTCTATACACATAACACTATTAATGCTAAAATAATAATAAACCTATACAGTATTTTCTAAACATTGTTAAGTATGTTTTCTTCGGAAGGAAAATTACCTTGTTTCTATTTTACAGGTGAAATCAACATTCAAGGAAGATAAATAAATCAAAGTCATTCAATTAATCCAATTTATAAGGAACAGAGCCCACATTTGGACCCTATTTTGACTGGTTCTGAAGCCAGTATATCTTATGACTATGTCATCTAATCAGAAAATCAGAGCACTTTGTTGATGACAAGTTTTTGATTTGTTCTTTTCTTCCTCTTCTTAAAACAGTCTAATTTTGTATGCTTTTGTATGCACCAGGTTTTGTCCCCATCACACTCTCTGAAAACTAGTTAAGAATTCTCTGCAGTTAATTTTTATTTTATCTCTCTTTCTGTCCATCTCCATCCTTCTGACACCTGCAGAGTTACGTCTTCCTTGCAGTTTCCAATTTGAAGCAGCACAGAATAAGGTTCTTGGCTCTGCAGGCCAACAGACTAACCTTGGCATAATGAATGACCCGCAGCTTTGGGATGCCTCTGGAATGCCAAATGACCACATCTCTGCGCCTCTGGAATGTGGAATGGCCCCAGCATTAGACAGGTGACCCACAGCTGCATGCCACCAGAATGTGAAATAGATTCTAGCTCCTAGAATACCAAGTGTCTTCTCAAGAAAAAGACAAGGAAAAAGCAGTGGATACGCCTTCCTGCTGGGGAAGAGGAGGCGGTGATTGACTTAGCTACTGTGAGATAACTCTTTGTTAAGAGTGATAACACCTGAATCTGAGTGAGGCAATCTCTTTGAACTGCCCACTGAAAAATATCCCGCTCTCCCCAAATCACATAAAGAAGTCAATCCCCACGCTTTCAAATGTGTTCCCTTTAGTTCCTGTTTCCTGTACTCTGCCTAAAAGAAACAGAATCTTTGTTTCCAAATCATTTTCCCAGTGCATTTATTTGGACTTACAAAGCTTTGTAATCTCTTTGGATGGTATCGGCAGCTACAAAGTGCTCTGCGGAGAGTGCAATTCCCTGTGAGGAAGCCTGAAGCCCATCATGGAATTTGCCTATAAAGGAAAAAAGGTATGAGGATATTTGTATCAATCGTACCCAGTAACTGGGGTTTTAGTGAATCTTGCTGCCTTTTATTCCTTCCTCTTTTTTCTGCAGTGTTGTTCCTCTGTGAATATTTCTTTTTCTCCACTTCTCTCTTTTCCATTGCATTTCAATGCATTGGTTTTAAAAGGAGGATTTGCGATCTGAGTATTAAAACTCCAGGGCACTCTGTCTCCAAAATCTATAAGACGATAAGAAGATGAGAGGCCAACCCCGCTGAAAGCTTCTCTCTTGGTGTCTGTGAAACTCGCTCGCTTGTCTATAATACCCATAAGCCAAAGCAATCTGCCCACATCCCCCCAACCCTGTCTACCTAATGCACGCAGATAAACTTAGCATTAAAATTCCCAACACTCTGGCAAATGAGTACCCAGGAGGCTGCTGACTCAATCAGGGCTTGTTTTACTTACAGTGTGGTACTGAGAAAGGCTATAAACTCGAGCCTGACACATCCGTAATGCTCACTTCAATATGCTTTCCCTGTGTGCCGGCTTGCTGAGGAACCTTCATATTCCGCCAACAAAATATAACAAACATATTAACGACATGTGGTAAATCGCCACTGGGTAAGCTGGGTCCTGAAGATGGAAATAGTTGTGGATAAATCAGACTGTTTGGCTGCCCGATACCACTTTAGGGGCCCAGTATGATGCACTGTCTTGAGGGGATGCTGGCAATGCAGGAGGGGCCAGGCACTCTGTAGAGATGCAGGGCACATGGGGTGTTGGAAACTTGAGACTACAGTGTGCTGGAGCCAGAAGGGACTGGAGATATCATCTTGCTGAACTTATTAATCTGTGCATATTAAAATCAGGATTCAGAGAAGGTGTGAGACTCCCAGTGGTATAAAGCAAGTATATGATTCCTAACTCACAATGCAGTGCCCTCCTGGTTGGTGGATTTGATTTGTACCTGAAACCGTCTTCGAAGAGCAAACAGACTGAAAGAATGAAAGGAATCTTCCTGTGACTCCAGTTAGCTGTGGATCCCTGCAGCCAGTAGTAGCTCAATGTATTTCTGGGCTGCTGCCATGACCATACATTGCTGGGCTTGGATTTTGCCCTGGCTCTAGTAGTTGGCTTTTCTATTGGGTGCATTAAAGATAAATTTACAGGGTAAATTATGTGAATGTGTAGTACTTTTTCTTTGGTACAAACCAAAAGGGCAAAGGTAATGTCTTTAAAATTGCAATATATTGCTAATTACTCATTATCAATATAGAATGTAGAGATAGTTTGTTTTATAAGTAACTATGACCAATAAAACCATACATGGGTAGACCTCAATGAGTTTTGTTATGAATAAATTCTAATTAAGTTGGGTAGCTATCAGGACTTCTTTCATTTCCTCCTTCCTACCTTCCCCCATTCTGTCTTTCTTTCTTCTATTCCTTCATTCTTTCCCTCTTTCCTTTCTTCCTGCCTTCCTTTCTCCCTGCCTTCCTTTCTCCCATCCTTCATTTTATTTCCTGCTTTCCAACAAATGTTTTCTTAAAAGGAAGCACTCTATAAGCCCCGGGAATACAACAAAACAGATATGATTTTTTTACCTTTTGTGCAGAACAGTCAGTTAGTTGTAATGCAATGTGAAATATACAATGATGGGAAAGTCAAGGTCATTTTGGAATCCCAAGAGAGACTATCTAGTACAGCCTAGGACGAAAGGTGATCAAAGTAAGCTTCTCCAAGAAAATGACTTCTAAATTGAATGTGAAGCATAAGCAGGGACAAATCACATTGAAGGTGAGAGTAGGGATAGGAGAAGTTCTAATAAGAGAGGACCAGAGTTGACAAAAACATAAGTATGGCGAATATCGATGATGGATTTGAAATAAAGAAATACATATAAGATCAGAGAGGTGGAAGGGGTGGGGAAAGGTATAAGAGGAAATCTTATAAAGGATTTTGAGTTTATTCCAAGAGCAAAGGCAACTGAGAATCATTGAAGGAAGTAGCATGACACACTTTGTCTATTGGGGAAAAATGATCTGACCACAAATAATAGACACTGAAAATCACCATATTTAATTTATTTCATTGTATTTTTAAAATAAATAAATACAAAAACAATCAAACTGTGGAAAATAAAATGGGTTCCGAAATTTTTTTTGTAGAGAGAGGGAATGAACCGCAAAATCCAAAGCAAATCTTCTCAGTGGCAGTTCAAGGAGAGTGTTGTGTGCACAGCAAAACAGAAGAAAGGAGATTTGCGTGAGAATCTAGTTTTTCAGAGTAGTTGCATAATATATACCTGGGATCGCTGGCATTCACTTTACACCAATTAAGCACTAAATGCAGAACTTCATGCTAGATCCAATATCTTACTTCATGAAGTTTTTATCTTTCAGGAAAGAAATAATTAATAAGAACTCCAGAGAAAGAAACATAAATGATGTACATTTTCAGCACAGCGAAAATGATTCAGAAACCTACAGAGACAAAGAATGCCTTGTTAATATCTAACTTGTGAGTAATGTAAATCTTTAAAACAGCTAGAAATGTTTGAATGAATGTGAAATCTCAGGACAAAAATGATAGAACTGGATCATTAACTGGACTAGAAAGTATCCACTATCCACTTAAGTACTAAGAATGAGTGATATATAATGCTATTCATTTAGAAATAAGCACTTTATAAATGTTACAATTCTTCCAAAGTTTGTCATTAGGCTAGCCTCATTGGCTGGTATTAGTTGAGGTTCGAGTTTAGCTGTAATGTGAATAGAATAAGTTAAAGAGTTGTAGAATTGATGTTGAATTGGAAATGAGTAAAAAAGAACAAATCATTGCATTCAGAGATGTAACTACACTACCATAATGGGCAAAAGAAGATTCCTGGAAATAACACATACTCGGTCAGTTGTAAGCATATTTTCTGGTTACTTTTCAAATATAAGCAGATTTATTGATGACATGATTATCAATTATTGACTCAGTCTCATTTCTCAAGTTGAGTATGTTTACTAACCACCTACTATATGATTGATACATAAATTTAGGTCTGAAGATAAATAATATTCTACATTTTATGGACTTTTCAATCTAATGAGGTAGACAAATGATAAAAGTACATAATAAATAATATAATTACAGACAGTGCCAAGAAGAAAATAAAAGAAAGGACTAGGAAGGAGATTGGAATTAAAGAGACTAGGTATGTGACAGGCATGGAGATGAACATCTTACATCTCTAAATACATGGAGTTGCTACATTCTGCTAATGTCACTCCACCTGTGTTGAGGTCCTACTTCCCAAAAGCAAGTCCCTTCCAGTAACTGAGCTTGATCAGGATTCCAAGGAAGTCCCACTCTTAGGAGATGTTTGAATCTGCTGACATATGACTGGGCTGAGGGCTTGCTTGTGGCCTGGCTGAACTTTGCAGTACAGTTTAAGATACTTTTACCTAATTGTTTCCTTCTTTTTCTCCATTCAGGCTCAGAACTACACTGTTCTACATTGCTCAGAAGGCTCTCTAGCTTCTTCCCCATTGTCTCTCATGTGGATTTTCCCAGTGTATCAGTCCCTATCCTGTTTTTGCCAGACACCCACATTTTAAAGGAAGAGAGAGTTAATTTGGCTCACAGTTTCAGAGGAATCAGTCCATGGTTAGCTGGCTTCCAAAGCAGAAATACCACAGCAGAGGAGCATGAAACAGCACAGTTGCTTAGTCCATGGCATCCAAGAAGCAGAACGGGGGAACATTACTAGAGAGGAAAGGGCAAAGGCCACATACAGGACCCAGGGTCCACATCCATGACCCACCCAGACATACCAGAAATGTGTCCCACTGATCCCCTAGGTACCTCCAACTCCAGTAAAGCTAACACAATAAAGCTTCACAGTCACACTTGCATAACTTCCTTGCATATTTACGCTTTGGCATCCTGTTCTTGGAAGCCCAAACTAACACAGGATCTTTTAGCTAAGATGAACACAAGATCTGCTAAGAAGGTGATATTTGAATAAAAACCTAAATGATGATACAGGTTCAGGGAAAAATACTCCAAGCAGAAGGAAGACTTAGTACAAAGACTATGAGTAAACAGGCTCAAGTGACTGCAAGGAAACCTGTGAGTCTTGAGCCCAGAGGGAGCGAGGAGGAGGCTATCAGAAGGAAGTAATTCTAACAGGTGTTTGTGGGTAGAAGGCATCTTCATTTCATGCGAGTGGTCATGGAAAGTCTGTCTGAAAGCAAACTCCTTGCCTTGGAGTCATATGCCTGTTCTTATTTATTTTTAGCCTTAGAATTCTAGAATTTTAGAAATGATAAATCTGAACCAGAGGAATGATAAGTGACTGACAAATGATAAGAACACTTGCAGTAAAGAGGCCATGGTCAAATTTGGGGTTGGGGCTCTTCACAGCAGATGGAGGGAGTCCCAGGGTATTTTGCATTCATCATCTCTCTTCTGACTAACCTCATCCCTCTATTCATTAATTGCAAAGCAGAGTGTCATCTCTGGGGTTGTAATTCTCCAACTAGGACCTCAGTGTAACTGTTCCACTCCATCCACCGCAGTCTGTCATTTATTTAGCTTTTGATTAATACCGGGAATCAGAGGCTGGCACAATCATAAGAAGAAGCTATAATTTCCAAGACTCAATGTACATCACAATGTAGATAAATAAGCAGGAAATCTGTTTCCTCTTCTACATGTTCTGGGTTTTGATTGAGCATCAAATGTGTATGCTGGAGGATCAGTCAGAGAAATGAAGTGTAATAGGATATGTGTCTGCAAATCTATATTTGCATATACTCAAATCTTAATTTTTTTTGAAGTAGGAGGACATCTTTCATGTTTTATATTCAAGATTTGGTTACTCTTTCTGTGAAATGAAGCAGTCATGCCAGACACACTTGTATTACAACAGAGTTTGGGGATAGCTAATGAAGTTTAAACAAGAAATTAAATTCAAGATGCTCACTATCTCACTTGCTCTAACTCCAGAAGACAGATATATATACTCTCTCACTCATTTTCACACTTATTGCCATCCATAGTTGAATTTCATCTTTACTACTCCTTTTATTGTGGTATTAATTCTAGTCTTAATTCCTAGTTCCATAGTGAATTGGGATTTGAATGGGCTAAAACTTATTCGGAACAGGGTAAAGTAGTAGAAGGACTAAGGTTAGGAAAAGACAATACCTATGAAGACTACTAGAAAGGATATTCACTTTGACCTTCTTTAAGGTCCACCAAGAAATATTTTAAATTGCATAATTATTTATCAGTTCTGTCTGGCATTTCTTTGAATGGAGTGCTGTGCTAAAATTGTATCATGTCAATCCATGTTTTGTGGGTTAAATATAAAAGCACAAAACAGGTGGGAAATCATTTTGATATTGTAAGAATAATAGTCATTGTTATGTTGGGGAGTTAATATGTTTGATGGCAAATTTTAATTTTGGACCCAAGTTTAAATCCTTACCCTGGCTATTAACCATTTTGCAGCACTAGGTGTATCACTTAAGTTCTTGTGTTATTGTGAAAGGGTAACTGGTATATAATTTGACTACTTATTAAATATGTTATGAACATAAAGTGATATTTAATTTGAGAATTGCTAGGATGTGATCTATATGTACAGATATGTACGTAAAACTTTTGATATATTCTTGCATTTGAGAATTCTCATATAGGTAAAACAGTGTATGTAGTGGTTTTGTTTATTTTCTGCTTTTTTCTCTCTGCTGTATACTCAAAACTCCATATGGGGTTGGCACTAAATGACCAGATTTACACACACACACACACACACACACTAATCTGTGTCCTGCTGTCTACATGTCTGAAGGCTTTTAATTTGAGGCTACTAGAAAATAGGAGCTACCCTGAACGTAAGCATTAACTCTCTGGATACCAGAAGCTAAATATATTGTGCAGAAGCTGGGAAGAAAGATCCTGTCCCCCTCTCTGTCATTCCCTTTATGTTCTCCACTCACTGCTACATAAACCTTTGTCAGAGTCATAGGATTGGAGTGCTTAGGAGAACATGGAGATACCACTTTCAGGAGGACATTAGCACACTGTCTTGGAAAATGACAGTAGAAAACAAGGATTCTTCCCATGTGTAGTGATCAAAGTTCCTCCATTTTTATCTTAGCTCCTCCATGTTAAATGGCCTCCATGGGAACCTGGCATCCATTTTATTTTAGCTCTTCCTTGTTAGGTGGCCTCCATGGGAACCTGAGCTTTTGCTGAACTGTTAGCTCTCTGCAAGCCCCACATGGAGCCATCTTCTGTGCAGCAGAACAACCTGCATCTAGTGTTGCCAAAGATAAACTGTTTTTCTTGAAGAACATATTAACGGAGAGTTCCATAACAATCCTGTGAGGCTAATGTAATTGCCCTGTACCTGTGAAAACCCCGCTCTGCGTCACATCAACGCCGAGGGTCTTTTGGTGCATGAGCCCACTCTTGACTACTGGCTAGTAGAGGACTCAAATTGGCATACATTTTGTGTGTGGCAACTGCCTTTCTTGTGCCCAGAGGGAGTGGCTGCCGAGGCCCAGCAGTGTTAACTTGGGGTCCCCACTTCTGCGTAGGTAGAGACAGAGACAGCGGCAGAGCCCGAGTGAGAAGGAAAGTCCATGGAAAATGACAAACAGGGTGAGTGTATCTCCTGGATGACTTAGTGTCCACATGGGAGTCATTTCTTTAAGAAAATCATTCTTAGAATGTGGTTTGAATCCTAATACTATGGGGCTGAGGGTGTAGCTCCGCTGTAGAGGCTCTAGGTTCAATCCTTAGCGATTCAAAAACTAAAAAAAAAAAAAAAAAAAAAAAAAAAAAAAAAAAAAAAAAAAAAAAAAAAAAAAAAAAAAAAAAAAAAAAAAAAAGGAAAAGAAAAGAAAGTACTATAGTGATACTTATCGTTTCTACAGACTCCAAGCTAAACTAAAATACAATGGAAATGAGAAATGCTGCCTGTAACAGAGAGAAAGACAAGGGGGCTGAGGGAGTGAGAAGAGGGTGAAGAAGGTAATAAGATAATAAGCAAGCCGTGGAAAGTGAAAGGAGTAAGAAATGAAGTGGAAATAGCAGTTGTAATGACTCAGTATTTAGTGAGTGTCAGGCACTGCTCCAAGTTTATATGAGTATACAAGCATGTGTGCACATATAAACAGACACCCTTAAATGCATGTTAAACACACATATATAATTCCTTATTTCTCAAAATGTCTCTGAGGTAGGCAAACTACTTTCCACATGATACTCTGCCTCCAGCAAACTTAGACAAAGAAAGGTCAAGTAACTTTTGCGTAGGTCATTGATAGGGAAAAGAGCAACTGTCTGTCTCTTAGCTTCATGTAGACAATCATTATGTCCTGAAATGAAGGGAATTTTTTTTTATTTTTTTAAAAATTGACTTTTAAAAATTAGAAGTGTAATGCTAAGATCTTTGATAAGCATTAAAAATATTATGAGCAGAAGAATGGAGGTGATCTGCCCAATACTGATAAATGAGCAGAGGAAGGTAATGATAAATGGTTGTTTATATGGGAATTTTTTCCCCTCGAACTATTATCCAAGTCCCAATGTCACTTGTTTGTAGAGTAGTAGAAATTTCAATGATTGAAATTTTTATCAGTTCCTGTTTTAATTTTAAATAACGAATCAGAAGCCTTGGGAACTTGCAGTAAAAATAGTCTCTGAAATTATAACTTCTCACATTTGATTTCCCCACAGCAGTAGATCTGCAGTATAAAGACAGTGAAGGTACTTTGTAACTTCCAGTGTTTCCTTAGAGACTGAAGTACTGTCTAGCATGAGCTTCCCTCTGTTTGAATTCCCTGCAATCATTTGTCCTTGATTGGAGGTTGGAGTTTTCCTCTGCCTTACTCCCTAAGCACAGGTCTCAGGACTCTGAGTCAATACGACAACACGTGAGTCACCAAGGTTCCAAATGGTTCCTCTCTGTGGATTTCTGGTTCTCACACTTTCCGGGCAGAAAATGTCGCTCCTTTACAAGGGCAGAAGCCAAGGACTCAATTACTTGCCAAATCAGTTAGCAATCACTTATCGATCACTTAGTGAGTACAGAATTCCAAATGAATTGTATTAGAAGAAAAAATGGCAAATTTAAAATTATGGTATCTCTAGAAAGAAAATAATGGGGTGAAAACCACTCACCAAATAAATTTAGGGTAGTACAATTCAACCGGAAGAAAATGCAAGATGCTCTATTACATTTTGTTATAATTATGCACCATTTTTAATGACAGCCCTGAAGGGAATTGTGACAACAAATGGTTCCTGAAATCTGTTTTAGTATAGAAAACATCCAACAAAGAGCAACCAAAGCCAAGAACATAATATGTCCTGGAGTAAAACCAACGCATCCTCAATGAGAGCAAGTACATGAACTACTTTACTGAACTATGCATAAAGGTAATCTGCCCTTATCATCCATGATTCATGCTGCAAATTTAATTTTGATGGGAATCCTTGAGGGCAAAATCTGTAGTTTTTTACATGTTAAAATCAGAGAGGCTTTTAGAAGTAGAAAATGTTTAGTGAGTTGTTTGTGTAGAATGTATACATGTAGAGCATGTGGTGTATAAATATATAAGCATATCAAGAGAAGCTTCTTGGGAAAAGTATGTTTGAAGCTCCTTGTAAGTAGTGAATGATAGACAGTAACCAAAGAGGAGACTATATTCCAGGAAATATTCTGGGAAAACTTGGATTCCCTACAGACTGATTTGGCTTCAGAGAAGGGTAGTAAATTTTAAAATATGAGCAGTAAAATTTGCATCTAAAAGATGTGTAATTAGCAGATGAAGGAAAATGTTGAATGTTTGGATATTTCCCAATTAATCATATTTATAAAACTAGGTTGTTAGTCAGAAATTGGCACATTTCAAAGTGACTTAGAATGACAAAGTGAACTTTGTTTAATAAATATGAAATTGTTCAGATCTCTTCAGAGAGAAGGGGTAGGGAGAGGAAAAGAGAGTGTTAAAGAACAAAGCTGTGTTTAAAATAGTAACAATGATATTTTTATATTGAAAAGAAGGAAATATAAATGAATGAAACAACAGAGTGAAAAAAGGGGAAAATTTAAGAGAAGATATAAATATAAGATACAATTAAAAAGATAAAGGAGGGTAAAATGGAGGCAGGGCCTTTTTTGGGGGGGCAGGGCTAAGGCCACATATAAAAATCAGAGCCTTGAGAAAGTCTCTTATTACAAGGAGTTGTGGGCTAATGACAGCTCTAGCCTCTAGAAAAGTTGTAGATGGCAGGCGATTTGGACATGCTGGAAAGTAGCACAGAAGCTTTGAAAACAAGAGACATGGCTTAGACATACATACTTTACATTGCTATCAAGATTTCCAGTCAAATGATCCGTCCCTCATTTCATCAGAAGAATGATTCTGAGGAGGAGATGATGAGGTAGTGTTTGTGGAATCTCCTCAACAGAAAGATCCAAGACAAAGAGAGACTCTCTGGAGAAACTGTCTCATTAAGCCAGAGTTAAAATTTTTCTCCTTCATTCCCCATTTGTCCCATGAAGTAGAGTTGCAAGGGAATAGGAATCAGAGCCAAATTCCTGAAGTTCAGGTATCATAAGATCAAGTTCAAGAAGAAGGTAAGATGAAAGTTCTTCTAGATGTTAACTTAAGTGACTACTGTAGAAAGTGCATCACAGAGACAGGGAGTGTGTCATCCACATCGCATCACGGTGTAGGAAGGGATCGGTATAGAGAGCTTCACGTGGTCCTTGACAACCCCCTCACTTACCTAGTCAGTGTCTATCCATGTGCTGTTTTTGAATTGTTAGAATCTGTTCTCTCTCAATCCCTAAATCGCTTTTCTTGTCCACGTCACCACGTCACTCACCTGGATAACTACAGTTGCTTCATATTTGGTCTTTTTACTTCTAATATTAAATCCCATCCCAAATACTCCTTCTAATCTCTGATGCTTTACAGTAAACAAAGATGCATCATGTCATTTCTTGCTCTACTAACTACATCCAACTGTAACTGTAGCTCCATTGCTTTCATCTATAAACTTCAAGAACTCTGTAATGGTGTCTCCTTAAGATAGCTCCTGGGCAATCCTCCTGTCTGAACTGAAATAGTCTACCCTTCCTCTCATAATCAATACTCAAGCCGTGTTCAACCTACTTTCCCCTGAATATACAATAGTTTCCCTTTCTGTGGTTCTGAACAATCTATTGTGTTCTCTTCTACCATACTCGTTCTCCATCCACCTTTGTCTTGATCCTTTTTATCTCCACCGTGTACTTCCAAAGATCTCCCTTGCCACAGAACTGGCTTAAATAACCCTGAAAAGTTTCCACATTCCACCCCATCACCTCTCTATTGTTTTTGAGTCTACATTTTCTACAGGCTCATGTCCTTCACTGAGTTCCATAGAAGCAGATTATGTTTGTCCTATTCATCATCATTTGTCAGAATTTAGCACAGAGTATAGCACAATACAATAAATTAACACTTAGGCATGAATTTTGCACATTTCAAAGAGCCATTGAAAAAAGAAATTCTCCAACTTAATGTCCTATAGATAAGCAAAAATTTTGTGTCCAGATTAGCAGTTAGTTTAACTGATATCCCATAAGGCAAGCACTCACTGAGAAAAATAAAATCTAGCCCTAAATGCCAAAGATCTTTGCAAGCAGCAGTGACTTTTTGCATGTTCTGAATGTGGGATATCATTATCTCATAGAGTTAATGAGTTGTGGTTTATGGCACACTTAAAATATCATGTTATTCGTGGGGAAGGATGGAGTACTAACATAAAAATGTAGAAACAAGTATCTGTTGATTCATTTATCTCATTACCGTAAGAGTAAAAGAGAATACAAAGAAAAGTGTAGGGGGGGTGACTTGAGAATCACTCAAGCTCCAGATCAAATACCATCATCGATACATAGTCTTTGAAAGCCTTCTTAAAATCTGTGTTTAAACTTGCTCAGCCTCAGGTTCCTCATATGTAAACAGGAATGAAAATACTCGGTTACAAGATCACTTATCAACTAAAGTTATACTTCTTACATAGAATTTTTAAAGTAAGTGTGTATTCTAAAAGAGACTGATAAGTTAGTAGAACAGCTTGTTTTTTTCTTCAACACATTTTTATCAAATTCATGTTTTGTAATTGCCACCTGACTAGACATCAGTATAAAAGTAATTGTATGATTCCATCCCTAAGGAGCACGGGCTAAATGGAATGGCCAAAAAAAAGGGACCAGATAACATGAAGTAGGGGGCGATACGGTGTGTCAGAATGTGCAAAATGCTCTGGAAAAAGAGAAACTTCAGGAATGGCAAATGCTGACGAGGATATGGAAACATGAATGTGCCTTGCACTGCCAGTTGTAGGAGAGATGTGTTCTGGAGAACAGTCCTGGTATATACGCTCAATACTAGAAGGATAGTATTGTTTCAGAAGTCTTCTCTAAGCATATATTCAAAAAGAATTTTTAAATATGAACATGAATAAATGAGTGGGAAAATCTTCATAGCACAGTCAATGGGAGAAGCACACACGCCCACCTCAGAGTACTCAGAGGGTAAAACATGTCAGCTGATAACAACAAGCAACGTAAACAACCATATAGATGCAGCATTAAGTCATAACTACGTAAAGTTACTGTAGTACTTAGTGTACATCTCACTGTTTTGAGTTCTGGTTACTGGGTTCTTGTTTTTAGGATATCATTATTCCAATGGCATGTAAGTTTGTGTAATTTTGGGTAAACTTTAATAAAAATCTATTAAAAAATGTGTCTGCTTTCCATCTTGGTATCAAAAGATCATGAGATACAACATGTGATGGTTGCACACAGTATTGTGGGTAGGTGTAGAAAGCAGAAGAAACAGAATTAAAAATGATACATTGTCATCGTGTAAATTAAAAATATATTAACTGCAAATAACAGCATACAAATAGTAATTTATAAACAAAATGTTAGGAAATAGATTAGAATTATTGCCTATGATGTGGGGAGGGAAATGTTACATAGAAATCAGTTAAATAAAACATGAACAAATTTCCACAAGGATGAATCATAAAATTTGTCAAGGCTGAAAAATATGAGTTAGCCAAACCTATTCACTGATGCAGGAAAAAAAGTGATTTAAAAAAACTCGCCATCTTTCCTAGGGTAAAAGGGAAATTCCATCGGACAACATTCATTCAATGAATAAACATTTGTTTTATGCTTACAATGTGGCCAGAACTATTTGCTAAGAAAAAAACAAACAAAATAGTCCCAACTCTCTGAACTTAATGTAGGTTGGGTTTTATTGCTAAGGAAGCAAACTACAAAACAGTATATAAGTTAATATGCGCAATGTCATGTGGCAGAAATGTCATGAATAAAGATAAACCAGTAAGATATGAGAGAGTGCACGGAAAAGCAGGGATGCTCACAATAATGAGGCTATTAAAAAAAAAAAAAATGAGGCTGTAGGTGTCCTGTCTCAAAAGGAGAAATTTGAACAGAGATAACAATAAAGACAAAGACAGAAATAAGAAAAATTCTGTTTTCAGACCACAAAGTATAAACAATGAATGAGCTCATGGTCTTGAAGCAAAAAGGAATGGAGATGGCTGAAGTGAGGGAAGAAGAACCTTGTGGAAGACAAGGTCAAAGGAAAGGCATGAGCCAGGCCATGTGTGATCTTGGAGGGCAAAATACTGAGTTTGGAAACTATCGTGAACACACTGAAAAGTCAGGCCCAGATTCGAGCTAGGAAGTGACATGATTTGACTTTTTAGGAATATTATTTTAGACTCTAGTTGGAGACCTTTTAAGGAAGGCAGAGGAAGAATAGAAATAGAAAACTCAAGGTGAGGAGGGTGCATGGCCTGAGTGTGATCAGAACGTCAAAGAAATATTCACCCTTTTCCCCCAGTGGACAAGGTCAAGAAAGGACATCTTCTAAAAAAGAACATCATTCAGAGATCCAGATCATTTCAAGGACAGGGAAAATGAGAGAGGGAAGGAAATAAGAGAAAAAAACTACAGGGGCCTGATCAGGAAGAGCTGAACTGATAATTTAGGGAGTCTGACTTCTTTCTACAAATACTGTGAACACCCTGATGTAACCTTGGCTTTTGTATTTCTTGGAGCTTTGTAAGTCACGATTTGGGAAAGGAAGAACTTAAGAGATGAACAAAATTTAGGCTGGAATCATAGCAATTCACAAAGGTAAGAAAAGGGATGTTCATGTAATTAAGTCTATAAGGTACTTACAGTTCTGCATAATAAGTATGATAATTATGGCTACTGCACAGGATTCTTGGAATGTTAAATGAATTAGCTTAGAAAAGTGTTTAGAATAGGATCAGATATATGGTAATCCCTTAGTAAATATTGGCTATTATTTATACATCACAAATACTTACAATGCATTTCTCTTTCCTATTCTGTGTTTTGTATTATTTCTATGAATTAGGTCTACAGGAACTAAACAGAAGCATATGTAAATGCCCATCATTTCATTGGGGGAAATTATTGAAACAGTTAATATCTTTCTGCAACTGCCAATTGTCGCTGGAGCTATCATAGTTGTATATATTACGTGAGTGGTGCGTTGGTGGGGGTAATTTCCAGAGAGGTAGTAACTTAAAATACCTTTTTTTTTTTTAACCAAGTACATGCATTGGTACATCGTATACATAATGTTCACATTCATCATGGTTATTTTGTACCTGTACATGATGTATCTTGGTTTTCACCCCTTTTCCCCATCCCTCCCTTCTGTTGCCTCTTCCCTATTTACAGCAGATTTATTTATATTTTCCTATTTATCCCTTTCCTCTTTCCTTCCTTTTTCCCTTCTTTCTTTTCCCCTTCCCCCTTTGTAGTTCTCCTGTCTTTTTAGTATTATATTCCTTTTATACCATATCTATTACACCTCTCTGACCTTATTTACCCTTATGGTTTTTTGAAATGGTTTATTTTGTGGGGAGGATAAAGGATACAGTGGGGGGTGGTATGATATTAAGTTGAAAAACATGAACTTTGAAAACTGGCTTATATTGAATCCTGGCTATGCCACGTCTGAGCTTCCTGATTTTGGAATCCTCCCCCTCTGAACCTCATTTTCCTTCTCCTGGAAATAACATTGAAAACTTTAGTTACTTTGTGGCATTTCCGTGCTAGAAAGTTAAGATGATGTAGGTGAAATGATCTACATGGTTTACCCCAGGAGCATATCTAATATTTCTGTTACATTTTGCTCATTATATGATGAGCTATCTCTTGTAGAGAAATCAGTTTCCAACCACTGATGTCTGTTTTTGGCCCAGGTATTTGCATTTTGTATCTTTGGTGTCCCCTGCTTTTGCCTCAATATCAAGGAAATTTACTTTTCAAAAGGAAAGGAGATTGATTGTTATAAAGTATAGCTTCCCCTTCTTGCCTGAGGTGTGTGGTATTTCCATGTGATTTGTAGAGACTTTCAGGGTGGAAGATGCTTTACCGTTTGCACAATATACATAGTTAATATGGCAATGAATTAGTGTCAAAGTTAAAAATCGCAGCAATCAGTTGGTTATGAGCAACATACAGTGAAATGGAAACTTGCTTTAAAGTCACAAAATCAGTTTACTTGTTCTTTTTCCTCTAGCCTTTCTGTTTTCTCACATTAAGACCACTGATTCAGAGCATGTAGGAGGATAGGGGATTTAACATGTGGCTATTTAAAGTGATTGTTAAAATTCTGGATACGTTATGTACATGCACCAACTCCGCACAAGGAATGTAAACATTAGATAATGCTAACAAGTACCAATAAGAAAATGATGGATACAGGAAGTTGGAGGAGCTTTAAATATTTAGTTCAACTGCTACAAATCATTGTGCAGTGTAATCTTAACCCCCGAAGTAAAAAGTTTATTTTCTTACGAAGACTTGGGTCCCTTTTTAGAGTATCTAAGATTGCTCAAAATTATTATTTTTTACTTCATTGTGATCTATGGAATGCAAAGTATGTCTCTCTGAAGGCTCTATCTCTTTGGGAAGGCCTAGAGTTCTAATATTCTTTCAAAATTTTAGCTACTCAAATATTTTAAAATACTGAGAACATTGTCCTGAGTTTGTCATGTCTAATATTTATTTCTGGAGTTGTCTTACCAAAAAACCTTGCTATTCTTCTCTGAAATTCACAATTGCTCTGTGTGTGTGTGTGTGTGTGTGTGTGTGTGTGTGTGTGTGTGTTCGCGCCCTTTTTATGACACAGGACTGGGTGACTTGCAGGTGCCACCTGGTCACTTCTTCTAATTACCCTGAGTATGTAACAAAGTAGTTACAAACAGATTAGGCAACTTGTCTAAGCTCATGGTAAGCCGTACAACCTAATAGTAAGCAGAATATGAGGGCTTCCAGATTTGTCACCAGAGTATATGCTGTTTTCAATTGAGCTTCACTGACTTTGCAGGCTCCCTTTAATTAAATCTTCTTGTGCAAACTCAAAATGGAATTAATGTAGCACGAATGATACTAATCTTACTGTTATGATGGATAAGAATACACAGTACATAAGATTTAATAAGAATAACTCATCTTTAATAAGAACAACTCACATAAATAAGATTTAATAAGAATAACTAACTTCTTGACTCTATTAACTATATTAATGGCAATTTTGAGGTGAGTTCTCATGTTGCAGATGACATAGGACAGAAAGATTAACTATTCAAAGTAGTGGCATGTGGGGCTGGGGATTTAGCTCAATGGTTAGAGTGCTTGCCTTGCAAGCGCAAGGCCCTGAGTTCGATCCCCAGCACCAAAAAAAAAAAAAAAAAAAAAAAAAAAAAAAAAAAAAAAAAAAAAAAAAAAAAAAGTAGTGGCGTGTATGTAATTCAAGCCTGAAATTCTGTTTCAAGAGCCTGCACATTGAAGCCTGCTGCTCTTATGCCATAGTCTCAAATATTCATGTTTCATCTGATAATGCATCTAAATTCACACACATTTGTGTCAGCAGTATCT
Organism: Hystrix cristata; assembly: GCA_004026905.1. Classification (NCBI taxonomy): domain Eukaryota; kingdom Metazoa; phylum Chordata; class Mammalia; order Rodentia; family Hystricidae; genus Hystrix; species Hystrix cristata. Next base: position 134 of record PVJO010005456.1, on the reverse strand, counting down.
GACTTCTGGTGGTTATTGAAACAGCAATGAGGATTTGTATATCTGAATGTCTGTATATGTCTCTGTTTTGTTTTTTCATAAGAAAATGTCCAATATTCTGAAGCTCCATGCTCTCCATTTAGGAAATGTTCCCT